>JALRMC010000059.1:0-266857 GCA_026120085.1 Cadophora luteo-olivacea | reverse complement strand
CCTATACCTATACCTATACCTATACCTATACCTATACCTATACCTATACCTATACCAGTGTAGGCACTCTTCCGTGGGTGAGAGATACGGCAGCATTAGGCAGTGGTTTTCTGCTATTTCCCGCGCAGGAGAGACAAACACCCAAGAAATATTCCCATGCGGCATAAAGCGAAAAAGGGGGTATTAGATTAAATTGACTACCTATGTCCCAGAAACTCTTGATCGTGTACCTGTTTCATCAAACTCCCTGATATACATATCAGCCTAGACCTAAAGTTGTCATAAGTCATCACTATGACCCCAAGCCCATCATGACAATTGAGCAGCGTGGATCTGATTGAGAGGAAAGATCTACACAGACTCCCACCCACAGAGGCCTACCTAATCCACCACAGCCTGTTCAGCATCCACGTCCGTAGATTTGACTTCATCACCAGGACTATCTTCCGACTTCTGTTTGGCCGCTTTGTCTTCAGGGACATTCTCGTTTCCCAGAGCCAAGGCCTCTCGCTCGCCGTCAACCAAAAGCAATACTTCATCGCCCTCTGCTGCAATGGGAAGTTCAACCTCGGTACTGTCAACAACCTTCGTCTGCTCTACGTCCTGATTTTCCTTCTTTTCCTCGTTCGAGTACTCACCTTCCTTCTCCTTTGACTCCTCTCCGCGACCCTCAACATCTCCATCCATACTCTCATCTTCCTTCACAATTGCAGCCTGCTTATTCTTCTTGTTCTTCTTATTCTTCCTGTTCATCTCATCAAGACTCTCGTCCCAAATCAACAATTCCAAACCCTCATCCTTACTATAAACCCTAAACCCCACGATACATACCGCATTCCAAGGGTCTGTCTCATCTTCATCATCACTATTGCTTCTGGTTTTCGCCCCTGGTGCAGCAGTCGCGTTGACAGGTCGAGGCTTGAGAGTTGGGTCGTCGTCGCTGTACATGTCATCGAAGTCGGAGATGGGACTTGCGCTCGATTCCCCTTCTGATGTGATGTAGTCGCGTCTGTCTGAGGCTCTCTTGCGGTCGCGTGAACAGGACGGAGGCGGTGACGGTGGTCCACGATGCATAGACGGGACGCGAATCAGTGGAGGTGGTGAGCCAGAGGCGATGCTGCTCTTGGGTGTGTCGGGCGTAGCTTGTGAATCTACCACCGATGCTCCACATGTATCCTCAGTCTGGACTCCCTTATCTGTGTCCCTCATCGCTTGCACATCCGGATTGCAAGGTACTGTTGCCATATGTGGTTCAGGACATGTCTGAGGAGGATCCTCTGTCTGTACTGACTTGTCGTCTTTCGCAAAAGTGACCTCTTTAGTATCCTCCGTCTGAACAGATTTATCCTTGGGTTCCTTCTTTTCCACCTCCTGCTCGGCAGCGGCATCTTTCGCTTCCTTACGCTCGCGCTTCTCGCGGTTTTTCTTATCCTGCTTCCTCACGATCTCGCGACTCAAATGTCTCTTCTCCCAGTTCTTCTTTCTGGTAGCAATTCGCGCCTCGCGAGCTTTAGCTTTGTCTTGTGCCTTGCGTGCCAAGTCCTTTGACATCGAGTGAGAAGCTCCCTTGCTGTGGGCGATATCGTAGGACATGCCGACCTGGGCTAGTTTATCATTGTCCACCCTTCGTCTGCACTGCGCCTTGACAACATCCTCTACTGACGGTTGGTGCGTATCTCGATCAGCAACGACCATAATGAAGACAGCATAAGTTCCAGCCGGTAGACTCTTAAGCTCCGTCACCACACTTCGCTCCATAAGGTAATTGCCATGACTGCGCACAATGTAGTCATTCTCTCCAAGGGAATCCACTTCATGCAAACGGAACTGTAGACGGAAAGTGTACTGCCCTTGCAGTCCTTCGAAGAACCTATCATCAAGCTGGCTGAGAACCAACACAACAGGCGATTCCTTCGTCAAGACAATACGGTATTTCTGCTCGAACTCCGCCTTCCAAGGGACATCAATACTGATCCACTTCTGAGTAATTCGCCAATCTGGACAGTCCATAAACAAGCGGGTCCGATCGAAATGTTGGTACTTGCGGAGAAGATCCTGGTACGAGATCCAGAAAACACTATCGCTACCAAACTTGTGGTTCAGCTCGATTTGTAGCTCTGGTGTGAATTCCTTGCTCCCATCGGACCAAGGTCCTTCCCAATTTCCTTTCTTCCCCTTACCCCATGGATTTCTATACATGTTAGCAAATTCTCATCGTACTTAGGACAGGACTCACCGAAGTTTGACGAGACGTTGTCCCGTTGAAAGCTCGCGAGCTTCCATAATGACATAAGCGTGGCCTTCGGATATACCATCCCTGCTCCCGTACCCGCCATCAAGTAAGCCAGTCGAGCAGCCAAACAAGAATTCTTTGTTGACTTTGATGATCTCGTTGTTCCAGAATTCGTCTGTGTCGAGAATATCGGAGGTGAGCAGTTCGGTAGTAACTCCACCAGTCAGATCCTCAAGCCCTTCGCTGAAGAATATTAGCCTCGTATAGAACAATCAGAAATTTCACTTGCCCAATCCAGCCTCCTTGTAGAGAGGCATAGTCTCCGTGTGCTTTAGCGTAGGCTTTTTCCAGCAAAGGAAGCCAGGTTTCGTTCTGATCACGGCACTGCGCAAAGAATAGTGACTGAGAACCAGTCTGATAAGTCTTTCGGTATTCCAGCTCGACATCTTCTCTGTCGGTCTGCTCCAATAGGTGACGTTGGACAGAAGGCGAGTCCCAGTCAGGCGATTTCAGGAACAGCTTGTCGTCGATGATGGAAATGATCCATTCCCCGTCTGAAGAATGATCAGCAATTATCCGCTAACAGCACGATCGCATATCCTCCTTGATCTGTCGAGTGAAAGCTCTCATATTTTTGACAGAGCTGTACCGACCGGATCCTGGTAATTGCGAAGCCTCTGTCCACTCGCTGATCGTCGTGGACGAGGGGAAATAATGATCTTACCTCTGTGGAACACAAATCCGTAAATCCCGATTTCTGACCAGGCGTTAGTTGGCTCCTTTGACAAGGTGGGATAGAACTCACTCGTGTCGTACTCAACGCAAATTCTCTGAATGCCAACATCCATGTTGGCCAAAGCAGTCAAGCTAGCCATCAACCAGCAATCGCCCAGGCTTCCCTGCTTGACATCTGCTGGTGATAACTTATCAGCGAGAAACGTTGGCTTGTCGAATATCTCATGCACTCTTTTGACAGCCTTCGGAGAAGTCGTGGTGGATGTCGAATAGGCACTGCCGCTTATCACGAATTTATTGTCCTTCAGATTGTTGAGACAGTAGCCCTTCTTCATCTTTAGATCCCAATCAATATCAAAATCGGGGTCGCGATATCGCATGTTCACTCTGCGACATTCTTTAATGAGCTTCTTGACTCTCGTTCGACAATCTTGCACGGCTCGGTCGAAGTCCTCGGACACCAGCAGGTTATCTCGAGCTGTTTCGGGAGGTTTAGAGGGGTCGATTGTGGTTTGATTGGGGGAGCCTGCAAAAGGCAGTACAACAGTCGCTTTACTAAATTTCTTGACGGAAAATCGCGACCAGACCCTATTGATAGTCTCTTGTGGCGGAACATGCTTCTTTTTCTTCTTCGGTTTTGCTGAAGGCGGGGGTGGATTTTGTGGTCTGCCATTGTCCGAGTCGCTGGAATCGGAAGACATTCTTGATTGATGGGTAGCGCAGTAATGCAGGGCAATGATGACAGGAGGGCAGAATTATGAATAGCAAGTTACAAACAGTGAGAGGGTTCACTTGAAGCAGATTGAGAGACGCGGAGTGGTAATGCCATATATTCGGTGGTGTTGACCCAGCGCAGCCTTGTCTTGTCATTGTCGGTCATCTTCCATGATCGGAAGTTCAGCTTACTAGGCAGCACAGGCAGGCGCTGAGCCTTCAGTGAGTGGTTTGCCTCTCTTGCCGTGTTGCCTCGACCGAGTTGGGGGCACCAATGCATGCATTCCCAGCTATTCGCTACCGGCGTGCGTACGCTTGAACCAAAGAAACGCCTTGCCAGGGTTGCACAAATGCGCCTCTGAGCAAGGCCAAACAAATGACTGGGGCTCATTCTCAGCCGCAGGCTCAGAGGATTGTGAAGTCGGTGTCGACTGGGTGCCTGGGATTGGAAGCCTTGCGGTATGATCTGACGTGTCGAGGTCGTGGCCGTGATAACAAAAATTGAACAGCTGAGAGGTGAGAGGTGAGGGGCAGATATTGTATGAAGGAACAGCCAGCCAGCCATCCGGGTGAGGCGACGGGGTGCGAAGCGAAACGAAAACTGCGAACCTACCTACCTACCTAGGTACTAGGTAGGTAGGTAAGTGAGGCGGACAGCTTCAATCTTGGCAGTTCACCATGCAGTTCACCATGCAGTTCACCATGCAGTTCACCATGCAGTTCACCATGCAGTTCACCATGCAGTGCAGACTACATGTACATGATGCAAGTCGATTGCCTGCAGCAGGCCAGCAGGATATAGATATAGATATAAGTCGTGGGGGTAAGCCACTCACTCCAAGGACTCGAATGACTGGGCTTGCAGTTGCAGTTGCAGTTGCAGTTGCAGTAGCAGTTGCAGTTGCAATTGCATTTGCAGCACCGTCCGTGTCTGTGGTTCTGTGACTCGAAATGTACACCGTCGGGAGAGGCAGGACGTTTCAGTGGTCCTAGCCCCTAGCCCCTGGCTCACTCTAAACTAAACACCTCTGCTGGGAGGGACAAAGTCGCTGCAGTGCAGCATTACGAAGGTTAACGCGAGAGGAGGTACTTCACTTCACCTAGCTTCACCTAGCTTCTAGAACTGACTTCTCGAGATTGGTCCTGGTGGTCCTGGTGGTCCTGGTGGTCCTGGTGGTCCTTGGGGATGCTGGCATCGTCATCGTCGCTCTTTGTCGTCAACTTCTACAGTACTGTATCCGTGCTTTTTTCCCGTCGTAGAAAGCCAAGACAGGCTCACCAGGTACTACTACATACAGTAGGAATGGAAGAGACAGGAGTAGCAACTTCCAATGTTCCATGTGGACCAACTCCAATTTAGGGAAAGCAGCGCGAGGCTAAAGTAATCAAGTATGTACAGTAGGCAAAGCATTCTTACCTACCTATCTATACCTTTGACTGCCTTGCCCCTCCCCTCATGGCGATCGAGGAGGAAAGTTGGAAACAATGGAAGCTACAGTGCAGGGATAAGGAAACCGAGCTACATCGTCGCGAAAGCTCCAACCTGGGTCGGGACATTTTAGTAATCGCCGATTCGAAGTCTTCCGTACATGGACATCGTGTTTGTCTTGCAATGGGCTCGTCGAAAAAGGTGGAACGAAGGGCGAGCTTCCATTCACATTACTGTACTGGGAAAAGGAGAGGAGGGGAGAGGAGAGGAGAGGAGAGGAGAGGAGAGGAGAGGAGAGGAGAGGAGAGGAGAGGAGAGGAGAGGAGAGGAGAGGAGAAAAAACACCTCGGCCAAGCGGCCGCTTCATCTCGTCTTGATCCCGACCACGTTTCACGTTCACGTTCTCGAAGAAAAGCAATCCTTCCCTACCTTCCGTTCTCCTTCTACTTCCACTTCTACTTCCGCTTCTACTGTCTCAAGGTGCACTGTACTGTACCAGAACATCAGACTGCTCGGCCCTTACATCACAGCGAATGCCCCATAAAGACCTCGGCCGTTCTGTGACAGGTCTCTCTTCAGACACTAGCGGTATAAGTAGTGCGACGCACAGCATGGAATTCCGCATACGGACCTGAACGCGAACTGTCATCTCAAAGACTACCAGTATTTCAATGCTCAGAACGCTCAGATGGCTCGCAACATTCCACTCCGTCCTTTCGGTGAACTATGGTTACCTTCCCGGTTTAGTTGTCTAGCGCCTTTTGAGGACGTTGCTGTCCTTGTGATTCGAGCCTTGTGCTTCTATATCAAGCATCCAACTAAATCTCCAGATCTCTGAAAGCGTGACTTTGATTTTATTTCTTATGAGCTCTGAGGATCTATAAAGGCAGCAATTGTATCATCGACAACGCTGGACAATTAAACCGGGAGGGGACCATACTTCAGACGCTTTCGGGCACCTCAAAACGCCGTCATACCAAACTATTCATCTCGGCAGATCTTCAGAACTCTGCGATTCGCGAATAGATAGAGTTTGTTCCGATGACCCGATCGCTTGCCTCGTCCAAGCTGTTTCGAAAGTTCGGATGAGACCATGGCTGGGGATATCCTCAATCTCTCTTGTCTGCCAAGCGAGAGTCTTCCAATCGCATGGGAGTTCATCTGTCCGCGAACCAATCGCAATTCTCGGTACTGTTTTGTTTTTGTACCTTCGTACACTTATGATTGTACCTCGGCGAGTGCCATCGACATGCACGATGAGGTCGAGATCTGTGTTGGCAGATTTGTGGTTATTATTGGAATGACATATAAACTCTGCATCTCGTCTTACTTTCCAGATCTTGAAATCTCGTTGGACCATATCAATCTCTCTGTCTCTAATTCTTAAATTCTTTCCTTCCTTATTTCATCTTTTAGCAGTGCTAAATTGATTCCAACATGCGAGCTCCAGCCTCTTTGATATTGCTCGCTCTCCCTGCAGTTTTAGCTGCTCCCGCTCCAGCTGCTGGCAATCTTGGAACCGCAACTACACAGAATGGTCTCGCTGGCGGGTGCAAGCCCATGATGATTATCTTCGCCCGTGGTACAACTGAGCAAGGCAATGTTGGAAGTCTGTCGGGACCTCCTTGGTTCGCTGCAATGGGAAAGGCAGTAGGGGCTCAAAATCTTGCTGTTCAGGGTGTGGACTATCCTGCCGAGTAAGGACGAATTGATCTCACATTTGTACCTTATCTGCTAACGGTCTCGTAGTATTCCTGGCTTTCTGGCAGGTGGGGACAAGAAGGGCAGCGCGAAGATGGCACAGCTTGTTCAGCAAGCCATGACTTCGTGCCCCGATGCACAAGTCGTAATGGCTGGGTACAGGTACGACTCCCAAAAGCTTAACCGCGAACATACTTCAAGCATTTCTCTAACACCACTGAAGTCAAGGCGGGCAGCTCGTGCACAATGCTGCTGCTATGCTTCCGCCTGCAATGGCGGCTAAGGTCTCTTCAGGTATGCCAGCACTTTTCTTCACGCCAACATTTCATTAACAAAACCGACAGCGGTCATCTTCGGAGATCCAATGAACGGAAAGCCAGTCGCTGGTGTTCCAGGTCAGTCTATTAATTTTATCGTTCCATCTTCACACGAGTCGAATCTCATCGAACAAATGTTTCCACGTCACTCAGCACCTGCAGTCTAAGACAATGCTAACATGCCAAGTAGCCGCAAAGACAAAGGTCATCTGTCACACAGGAGACTTGATCTGTGCTGGGACTTCCACGATTTTGATGCCTCATCTTACATACTCACAGAACGCAGATGAAGCAGCTAAGTTCGCCGCTTCAGCTGCCGGCATGTAAGGAATGGTATCATAGCTTGCCTGGTTCGCTTGTACACTAGAGATCTACTCCAATACTAAGATTTAATATCGCACCAATCAATCTTAGTCCTCCGCTATACTTACCGGCGCAGATTATACAGATATTCCGGTTTAGCTGTAGGTTGTGCGGAAGAGATTGTCGTTGAATGCTAGATGCAGCTGACCTATAACCCATGCTTGAAGCATCAGCCGCCAATGCTACCTTTTGACTAATTTCAACCTGATCATCAACGGCTCTTTGTGATACACCAGAACCGAGGCTCCAACATCCATCAAGCTCTGGCTTTCCGTGCAAAGCTCCATGTCAAAACTACGCACCAAGACGTCAGTATCTACACTCCTCGAAGCAGGTTCGGTTACCTACTTCCAGATGAGCCGCGCAAGTACAAGCTTCATATGTGCCAGAGCAAAGCTATTACATGAGGTCAGCATGATCGAATGGCACGATCTAAGAAATAAACGAGACTTGCTTTTGACCAAGACAGTTCCTCGGCCCTGCGTTCCAGACATTGGAGACTCCCCTCAAATCACCATCGTAGCTCTTGTCTCCAAGCCATCGCTCAGGAACAAATGTATCTGCATCTTTCCAAGCACCCTTGTAATGTCCAGCAGCCCAGGCGTACGTGCCAACAAGTGTCTGTTCCCATCCACGCTCAGCAAGTTGCACGAAATGCGCAAGCGAGGCTTAGGAAAGGGTACTTACACCTCCTGGCACAAATTCTCCGCAGATGACATTCCCACCTTTGTTTGTGATGCGCCTGGTAGTCTCAGGTCCAGCAGGTGCCCACCGCATACTTTCACTTATGACAGCAGTCTGGTACTTCAGGCTGTTGGTGCCGATCATTGTGATCTCATCTTCGGAACCGAAACTTGATCGGATCTCTTTGATCAGAGTCTCAAGCTTTGAAGGGTTCTTTAACAAGAGGAAGATAGCGATCTGGACTCCAAGTTAGACCCATAGGTTAGAAGACATGGGGGGGGAAGACTACAGAAAGGCCAGTCGCAGTGGTGCCACTTCCTGCGACGATTAGATCTCCAGAGACGATTCTTATCGTTTTTGGACCGAGTTGCTGAACCGCATCATCATTTTGAGTCAATATAGAGTAGCTAGGAGCGTTAGTGTACTGCTTCATACTTGTCTGAAAGCAAACATAACTAAGCAAGCGACTTACTAGTCCTGGACATCACCATCCTGACCAGTATCTAGCCGCTTCTCTCTCCCCTCAATCTTGGACTCAACCAGCCTTCTAAAGGTCCCCTCAAACGGCGATAGATTTCTCAAAATCTCCCCGACGGTGCGGAGAACAGGATACTGCTGCATAGCTAATCCGATGGTCAACCCTCTGAGCAGCTTATCTATGATCGGCATGAATTCTGGCAGCGTGGACGTTGCCCTAGGGATCTTGTTAACATCCAGTTCACAAATCCAACATACAACATATAAAATATGTAGATTCAACTCACAATGCATTGAATGACTCCCCATACCCAAAGTGCCCCGCGATATCTGCACCAAGACAATCGAACCACCACGTAGCATCTAGCTTCTCGCTTCTCTCCGCCTTTTCCTTCAGTTTCTCAACCAAGATAGAGATGTAACCTTGGATGATACTTTCTCGATCTCGGATAGCTTTCTCGCTGAATCCTGTGCTGAGTAGCTTGCGAATCCGAGCATGGTCCGCATCGCTTGGGTTGTGAAAAATACCATAGCCACCGATCATATTGATGGCGGGCATATGTTTTTGTAGCTCACCACCTTCCTTATGATGCCCGTAAATATCTTTCCATACTCTTTCATCAATGTAGGAGAGCTCGTTAGGTCCGATACGGACAACCTGCGTCCTGATTAGCTGACGAATTGAGGGGCACGTACGAGGTGAACTCACCGGCCCGTACTTGTTGTGTAATTCTGCGACTTTGTAAACTCTTGTGGCTTTGAACACATAATATGTGTTAACAAGACTCGTTGCGGCGAAGAGCTTAGGACCTGGGTATTTAGATAGTGGGCTGAAGTAAAGACGCCAAAGTACTTTGCTCGTCAGGTATAGAATAATCTGGATCTTGTCAGTATCTCCATTTTGCATGGCGACTGCTCCTAAACACATACCAGCCCAGCTATGGACCCCCCAATCTGGCCTGAATCTGCGAAGTTTGCCTTTTTGAAGCCCATTGTCGTTTGATGTCCGAATAAAGTCAAGAACATGGAGGAGCTTCTTCATAAATTGATTTGAGCCCTGCCACGTGCTTGATAATAGATGCCTCGAGGCCAGACTTATAGAATGCCTGTTTGATGAGCTAGTCGAATATATCTCTGGTATATGGGCCCTGCGCTTACCAACACCCCGCAAGCTCGGGGTGTCGTCTTCACCGAATCTAGCGCCAAGTAGCCAAGTACTCCTTTTGGTGATCGCTCTCACGTAAGCGAGGTTAGATTTACGTCAATCATTTTCCCTCTTGTGATGCTAGCCAAGCTTTATCATTGCATATCTGCTATTAGAAAGAATACGATTAAGTTCCGACGTATGGTATCCAACCACAATAGATCATAAATCTTCAGGCGATGCTCTGCTAAAAAGTCGTGATAGAGGTGATAATATTGAAGTGGACCGCAGATACTCTGTTGCTGGTGAGCGTACTCACTCATGGGACATTAAAGAACTGTGGAATGATCATTCTAATTTCACCGTCTATATATTCGATTATTGGATGTTCTCTTTTGTTTGCTCGGATTCCTGGTTTGGGTTTTGAATACTGCATGAGAAGCAGCTGAATTTTGCTGCTTTGAGGTCTTAATTCAGATTCCATGGCGCATATTCATTGTACATGCCTCCACCGATGACAAGCCCTGGATCAACTAGCAAAAGAGTTGGACAACGATCGCGTCTGATCATTCGAACAGGAGCGATCCAAGCGGACGGAGGGCCTCGGAACAATTCCAGGGATTACTTTAGCGAATGCCCCTGAATGATGACGTTAAGCGGACTGGAATTGAAACTTCCAGCAACTGGAGCAAAGCCTCATACAGCTCAGATAACCATACGCGAACTTCTGCAGGATAATGTGATACTATACCTATCATATTGAGGGAGCTGGCTTACGGACGTCGCGAGAACTCCAATGCACTTAATACAGTTGTGATATGTCAGGACTGGACGGAAGCAAATGCAAATGTTGAATTTGCGCTAATGTAAAACTAAATTGCAAAAAGAATGACAGTAAATCAGTCCATAGGTCTAATCAGTTAAAAGTACCAGCACACGAAACCCTTTAAGCCAAAGAAAGACACATTTTCGAGAAGTTAGCAGGAGGATCCGTCACCAGAATACAAGAGGCTCCTTGGAGACGTCTCCAATCTATGCTCAGAAGAGCATACAATCTACTTGCAAATGACTCTCCAGAAGTTGGCTGGGGCAACCTCACCAGGTTTGCAGCCTGTTGTGGAGAAGACCACAGGAGTGTCATCACATAGTCCGCTCAAGTGCTTCTCAACTGATCATGATATGTCAGCAGGCTAATTCGACAAGCGGAGCATGTTTTACGAGTTTTTATATGTGTTTCGTAACTTACAGACACAGCCGCTTCTGAGAGTATCGATGGCGACAGATCCGTACCTGCCAATGGAGAAGCATTCACCAGTGCTGGGGGTTCCTGGTGGAGTGAAGACAGAAACCGGGGTTGGGACTGTGCCACTTTGATCACACTAAAACCCCCCAGGTCAGAAACTTAAAGATGTACTCTGTGGAGTGGAGCGTTTTGAGGTGACCCACGGTGGTTGCTCCATCAGTGAAGAATTTAAGGTTTGCTGCAATCTCTCCTGGACCCGGGACGCGGGCGACAATATCAGCTGGAGCAGCATTGACGACCAGGGTCATGGCAAGAGCCGAGACGAGAGACACAATGGCAACCATTCTGGAGATATTCGAAGAGAGATTCTTGACTTGGAGTTGGTCGAGTAGTGTTGAAGACTGTTGCAGTACTGGATAATGGAATGGTGAGTGAAGAGTCATTGGAGGGGATTGCAAGAAGATATTTATACTTGTTGGCTTGTTGCAGAAGGTAGAATCGCGCTTTTGGAACAGAATCCAGCAACTTCTTACAGTCGGCTCGTAAACCCAGATGTGGTATAAAGTTACGAGCCACTGCTGCGACAACTCTTACGTGTGGTCACACACGATACCGCGTATACTCAACTCTGGAAACGAGACGGTGTTCCCAAGAGGAACAGCGTGAGATGATGGACAGAAAACTGACGTATCAATCAACCTCGGCATTTGCTTCCATCATCCCGTTTGTGTATTGTTTAGCAGATGAAATGCGAGTTTCGGTCGTCCATGTTGAGCAATTCTCCACCAGAGTTCCAACTTAGCCTCGAGGCCCTCGAACTCAATCGGAGAAAAGCTGCTATATCATGATGAATAGGATACTACTACTTGATCGGTATCTTGGAAAATGTGTCACCAGTCACAATTCAGAGCTTGAAATATCTAGCTAGTGATAAAAGAAAACTTACTGAGGTTGTGAGACTTTTGCCGAGACCGATTCAGACCACAAGATAGTCAAAAGCCGAGAACAACTGCTCAGACTTCAGTAGTAATCAGAAGTTCTCACGTCAGAAGGGGCATGATAAACATCATACTGAGTTCAAGGATCAGCAAGAGTATGACAGGCGGAGCGCACGTGGAAATTGTTGCAAAAATATCCACATTCGTGGTTTGCCCCACCGGGCACTGTTTGGAGCATCAATGGCCTATTCTAGTCATAATATACTGTCAGAAAGAGCCCCTTATACCGAGCGGCATACGAATGTTGACATTCAAAGGGATATGCTCTGTCGGTACGAGGCGAAGTGTGTCTTGGTAGCCGCAGTGGTGCCGTAGGTATACGTGGAGTGATCGGGCTGGGTGCTGGCTCGGAAGGTTCCGGTATACATGCTGATGGCGCAGTAGATAATGCCAATTATAAATCTAGATGGCTCAGGTCACGTTTCAACTGAATCTATTCACTGCTCTGGGGCTGCTGGGAGGCTAGCGTTGTCACTGGCAAACTAGTCAATGCCATTTCATCGACCCGAATTTAGCAAATTGGACTCGATACGGCCCAAACGGTTGATACCTTGTCAGTCAAGTCTCACAAGATACTGGCGTCCCTGTCCGGAAACTTGGTAGATGGCTGCGGCACGGCATTCCTCAGCTGAGACGAATCACATCCAGTCGTCTTATGTAACTACTTTGAGAAGTCGAATGACCTACACGAACTTCACATCAAGACTTAGAGAAATTCAAAGCTCTCAATGGCCTATCAGTAAGCATTATGACTTATTTGCCTTGTAAGGCTGACGCATTGTTACCCAACCGGAGAAACATCCGCATTACAGTCATCTTTGTGCTACCCCAGATTTCGCATTATCGGATAATTTGCCCCTTATGATCATTTGTCTAGCATAGCTCACCCTGGCTCGGAAGTTTCCCCTTTGGAACAGCCGAATTCGTTCTACTCAGTTTCATGGCGGTGGAAGTTACCTGTCGTTGCATATCCTTTCTCCAATTACGGTCCCCCAAAAACAGTATTGGCTGTCAATTGATAGGATTGGACTGGACTTCGAAACACTCGGATACCCCGGCATTGATCGAGATCTTCACCACGAACTGTCTCCTATTCTGATACAGTCAAAAACAGACAGAGAGGGCGGCTTGCTTCAGTAAGAGCTCATCAGAGGCTCTCCTACGGGACTCAGCAGGCTACATTGAACATCGCAGTTGAGTGTGCAATAATTGAAAGTCTATTTTTGAAACCAGCTCGCAATTTGCTGTTAGCGAACACTTCACTCCAAATATCTTCATAAATAAATCTACCTCTAGCAGAACTCTTTGGGTCGTGCTAATGCTGATCAAAGTGAAATTAGACGAGTGGTGAAGAAGGGGAGTTTAAATTTAGCGAGACGCGGGTTGCAAGGAGCTATTGTTGCTATAGAAACTTGATTTACCTCTAAAATATGTACAAGAAGGTTCGGTAACCCTAAAGAGCAAGACAAGACTTAAGGAAGACCATAAAAGATGCCCCGCCCGTTTGTGCCAACAAATACCAGCCCTTCAGTCTCCCAACTTGCAGCCAGCGGGTTTGGGTTGGCGCTGCCGAACCCATGTTCAGCGTCACTTATGACTTCCCATGTACTACCGTCATCAACGCTCTTTCTCAATGCGACGGTGTTCTCAACGGTTGCAAATGCAAATACACTTGTGCCATTCCCAGCCCCCTTCCCAACGGCTATGTGTGTGCCAGATTGGACGCCAGGGCTGGCAGTAAATGTTTTTCCAAAGTCTGTAGAATGATAGATGCCTGTATTGGTAGAGTACCATACGTCTCCTGCTTTAGCTGGGTGGACTGCCAGCAAACCTACGCCGTACGAAGTGATATTGGCCGAGGATGCCCACGTCTGGCCACCGTCACTGGAGACATACACACCCTTTTCGTCGCCAGCGTAGAAGAAGTTTGGGTCAACTTTGTCGGAAACAACTGCAATCCCAGTGGGAAGAGACACGATAGTCGTGCTCGAGCCATTGGAAACGAGTAAAGATCCTGCAGACGATGTCCAGACTATCGACGATGCATCTGCTGAAAAGGCGATCGAACCTCCTGATGCTGCAGGCACAGCGGTGTTGAGAGTCCAGGTACTACCTGCATCTGAAGAGGTAGCAAGTTTCGAATCGCCGATTCTCAAAATGTTCTTCGGTGCGAGACCTGCATAATCGAGAGCCGTTGTGCTGGTCCAGAATGGATCTTCAAACACATCGTCGGGAGATACAGACAAGTCTTTGTGAACGAAGCCTGCAACATCGGCGACACCGCTGATGAGAGGTATATTGATACCGGGAGGTGAAATGAGGTCCAACACAGCAGTCTCTTCAATACCATCCGCAAGAGAAGTGACATGTACAGCTGGCCAAGACTCAAGGTTACGACCGCCGTAAATTGTTGCGCCGGTTCCATAGAGCCACTGTATCGGGCATTAGCAAATGTTTCATAGACTGTGTGAGCATGAGTCGCTGGACTCGGATTGGGCCGTACATGATTGCTATCAAACGGGTTGATTTCGAGAGCCTCGACCATCCAGCCGAGTATTTTGGTATCTCCTGGCTGGCGCTGGTTGTTGAGCCAGGGTGCATTTTCAGTCTGTAGCTGTTTAGATAAAGTCCATCGTGTCCGAGAAACGAATGCTCACATCATATGTGTAGTAGTTCTTCTGCACGCCTCCAACATAATCCCAGATAGTTGTCCAGGATGCACCCTTCGACCGTTAGCTACCTTTGTTACCAGTCATTGCCGTACTGACCGAGTTGTTGCTTCTGAACATCTGAACATCAGGCCCCCAGAGATTCATTGCCGTGACCATTAAGGTGCCAGGGTTTTGAATGTCTAAAGCTAAGCCACCGTAGCCGATCGTGACGTTATTCGTCACCACCCAAGCTGGTGTGATGTTCAAAAACGTGCCGTTAGATGAAATACGGTATACCGATCCTGTTCCAGCACTATAAGGGCCGGACTCGCTATTGTAAGTAATGTATAAAGCTTTCTCTGCGGCAGAGAACTTCATCTTATGTGGGAAAACTCCCGAAGGCTGACCAGCCATTGCCGTCCAAGACTCTCCAGCATCTTCTGAAACCCACGTTGAAGAGGTCCTGTCCGCAGTTCCGACGTAAATCCTGGAGGTGGCCCCATTGACGAGTGTGGATGTAGGATCAAACTCGATGGCAGCTAGGCCATTGATGTCGTTGCTGTAGCCTGAAGTGTCTGTTGCATCTGCTTGATATGTCCCTATTGCGGTGAAGCTAGCAACTTTCTGAAATGTTACTCCCTGATCAACGCTTTTCCAAAGTCCATTTCCGCTGCGCGCCCCGAGGTAGATAATCTTGTTGTTCTGGGGGTCAATAGCTAGGCGTTCTCCCATACCTCTCCCAGGCATATTTCCTCCCACTTTGAAAGGAAGGGGAGTTCGCGTCCAAGTTGTACCGTAGTCTTCACTTCGTAGAATGGTTCCGTTGCGAGGATCCCTTCTCAGAAAAATTTAGCTTTTATTCCCGGAAGAGACCAAAGTAACTTGTGATCATTGAAGTCCTAAGCGCCACGAAGAAGGAAACCATACCAGCTGTTGGTATACATGCCGACGGCAGCATAGACTCGATTGGGCTCGACGGGATCGGTAGCCACAGCATCAACACCCCACTCGTTCCTGAACCGGGTCAGAAGAAACTACGAAAGACAGGTTCAGAAAGCCTACCACAGAGTATCGTTGACATAATCCTGCAGTGCAGTCCATGAATCATCTGCATTGAGTCTGTATAGACCTCCAATGTCCGTCCTAGCGTAGGCGAGTCCCTTTTCGGTTGGATTGAAAACAATCCCTGGAACAAAGCCGCCTCCACCGCCAATTTTTACACTCTTCCCTACTTCCGTCAGCGTTTGAATTTCTCGGGGTGTCTCTGCCTCTTACATGTATAGGCAGAAACAGTCGAGCAGACTAAGCTGCCAAAGAAGAAGATAGAACGCATGGTAAAGAATGTATGGAGAAACGAGGGCTGAAAAACCACGCAGAATTGATCCCTTAGGGGATCATCTCGACTTACATAGTCAGACAAAATATCGATTGTAGCAAATAGAGGAGTTTATCTCGGTTGCTTAAGCCGAAACAACCATCCTGAAGTTTATTTCGCCTTTCAGAGGCTATTTGAAAGTCTATGAGACCCACAATTTCTTGGCCCGCGAATCATGGGACGAACTCCACGACCGGGTAATATCAGACTCTAGGGTGTTGGAGATCTTCGCAATCAAGTCATTGGCGGAACGACGGAAACGAGAGATCGCGAATGCATCATGACATGCTCAATCTGGAGAAAAGAACGTCCGTTTCTGGGCGATGTTTGAAACCCCGAACACCGATTTGGAAGTGGGGAAGAAGCGAAATTGAACCCCGCGCGCGCTATAAAGTATGCCTGGCAATTGTACAAGTCTCAAAATGCTGTCGTGCTAGAATAAAAAGCAGAACATCGAAGAGAAGGTGTTTACAACTTTCCCCAAGTACTTGAAACCTGACGAAAAATAGGGGAGGACTTTCAAAGAGCCGAGAAGAGTTTGGAACATCGGGAGAAATGAATCACCTGACGGCGCTCGCTCCTTTGTCAGCGCGACTACCCCCTTCCTTGCGGATAAAATGTTATTTGTATGTGGCTGGCCGGATCATGCCGAATGGTAGATCCATTCAGATGTTATGAAAGCTTATGAAGACGTCTTACTAAAGTTAGAGGGAATCACACCGAGCGGCACGGCTTTAGCCTGCAGCAGAAGACCCAATTACCAGAAGTTTTGAACTGTGGATATGATAGCGACATGCAACAAAATGACTGAACAGATGTATAACCACCTGGAATCTGAAAAATTTGCTTCGTGGCTGCAGAAGGTGCATTCTGGTCAGGGGTCTGAGCACCCATAGTTTGCCAATGGACGACCCTGCTTCATCTTACATTCATTCGACCGAGCGCCTGAATGTGAAATCATCGTTCAACTTCACGAAGTCACTGTCATCAGGTAGGAGATCTGCTCGAACCTCGACCGGCTGGCTTCCATGTTTCATGAAGAAGTTGCCTTGGCTCAGAGGCAATTTGACTCGGAGGGTATGGTTCTCGTACCAATGTGCCTAGAACCTTTGTCAGCCTCTGAAGGATCGCACTGGTTTATGATTCCCGCCGGAAAAATGTGTATATGAGGACCCAGGCCATGGAGAAGTCGACAAGGACTTACTTGGTAGCCTAACGCAAGCATCACTCTGTAATTGTCGCTCTCATTTGGCATTCCCGCATGCCAAGTCCTGACGTCTCTTAGCATAACATCACCTTTCTCACAGACTGGCTGAAGCGGTGGCCGTATTTGACGTCTCTTTTCAACAAGCTCTGGAAGTACGTAGCCGTAGTGAAGCGGTTCTCCGACTTTAACTGTCGGGTTCGCTGGGGCGCTTTCTTCCGTGTTTATAGTGAACACTTGATCTTTTCCAGAGGTCGATGCATGAGACCCGAGCCAGAATTCAGTAGAGCCTGTAGTGTTATTGAAGGAGCAGAGCGGAACATTGACTATCACGAAAAATGGGCACTGGAGGTTGATATCGATAAGTCTCGGCTCAAAAAGGGGGGTCGTGGGCATACCTGGGGATGGGAGAAAGTTATGTCTTTGTGGACCGGCTGGCGTATACCACTAGTGCGTGGCAAGGCATTATTTCCGGTCAGGAAATTCCAAATGGGTCGAGATCCGAGATATCTGTGCTTAAAATGTATCAAACGTCTAGACAGAATAAGGTTATGGGCACCAACTTACGCATTCATGACCTGAATGACAAAAGGATTGAAGTACACGTCATTGAACAGGAAATCGGGGTCCGTCAGGGGAGGCGCCTGAAGAATGTTTGCTGATACCCATCGGTCGATGGTCAGCTATCAGTACGGAGTCGAGCCAAGAAAAGACGTACACTTGATCCCTTGATTAAATGGCTTCAGGTTATTGTTGAGCAGGTCATCAGCTTCCTTGCTCATTTGCACATTCAGGCGGTCTATGTGGGCCACATCTACGACAGATTTGAGAACGACGAATCCATCTTGATGAAGACCTTCCAGTGCTGCTTCGATGTTTGGACTGTCGTAGGTCGACGCCTTCAATTCGGCAAGGGTGGGGGTGACGAGACGAGGTTTATCGGCCTGATCATCCTGAATCATGATTGCAATCTGAAATTGAAGGTCAGATTCCAGCAACGAGACTTTCCAGTACTATCCTTTACTCCGAAGGAAAAACTAAAGTCTCACACATCATATTAAACAGAGATGCCTTCTTATGTGTCTGTTGACTTCACATGAGAGTTGGATGCAAGTTCGGCGAGCAAGTTCAGGACTAGCCTCTGGGCACTGTCGAGTGTAGCGTTTTGATTGGGCACATGAAGCGAGGCCAAGATTTGAAGTCATTCAAGTTTCTGACGACAGTCCTCAACCTCGTCCTGTTGCCAGTACATCTTACTTCTTCATGAACAACCAATCCACCATCATGGTACTTGGATGTCAGAAAACGTGAGAAGGCATGCCCAGCGTTGAGCTGCCATACGAGCTGCGACCGCAGACCAAGGATGTTCCTCCGAAAAGCCCCACGATGCCCACACTCCGTGGACTGGCGACTGGCGACTGGCGACTGGCTGGGATTCTGCAAGCGCGAGAAATTTTCTTTGCGACCGCGGTTCCGCCGTTGTCTCGAGGTCGAAAGTTGTTGATATTTGAGTGGATGTTCTCGATAGCGGTACAGCACAAAGTTGCGTGCGCACTTTGAGAACGAAACGAAGCGGAGTCGATTCCAGATTGACGTTGATAACGTTGAGATTGTCGGTCGAGGTGGGGTCTTCGCCGTCCGCCACAAGCAATGATAAGCTTCCTGGTAGTGATGGTTCCCGGCCGGACGCTTATTTAGAGCGAGAATTGTCCACACTCATCAAGAATTTTCTCCTCCCCCTCAGCACTTGCCTTGTCACTGGTCTTTCGTCGAGAAGCATTCTTCCACGCCTTAAAAGCCATACGTATCCCAAGTTCGGCGCATCAAAGGCTACCGTCTCTTTCGATTTGGAAGCCCAGTTTTGAGCATATTGTGGCATTATGGGAGCCACGGAAATGAGGACCAAGCTAGCCTCGAAAGCTACGATTGTGAAGAATGCCCTCCGTAGTCGCGAAAGCTTCAAGTCGTTCATAAAGACCACTGACACGGCCCTTGATCGGCACAGTGGTGCAAGTCAGACATGGAGTAATGAAGATTTGGACCCCACGCCACCAGAGAAGCGGACCTGCAAGTCAAAGTGTTCCTCAGAATGAGTGCCTTGCTGATTGATTGAGAACCAGGGAGATGGTGGAATTTTGTCACCTTCTACATGGGTCTCTCATTTGGTAATTGGACCTTGGGAAGTACGATGGTTGGGCTTGGATTAAATTGGTGGCAGAGCATCCTTGTGATTTTTGCCAGTCAGCTCATATCCTCCATTGCGATGTTCTTCAATTCCAGATGTGCTAGCGTGTACCACATCGGATACCCAGTCGTGGCACGGAGTGTTTTTGGCATGTGGGGAAGTTATTACTTCGTCGGCGCTCGAGCCGTTCTAGCAATTGTCTGGTACGGAGTTCAGCGTAAGTTCTCTCTCTGTAAGAAAACTGGGGTCATCATTGACAGGGGAAGTCTACTCTGGAGCAAGCTTTATGGCGAACATTCTTCGATGTATCTTCGGTCACAGCTACGTTGACATCCCCAACCATATCCCGGAGTCAGTCGGAATCACGACAAGTGGGATGCTCGCATTCTTCCTCTTTTGGCTGATTCACTTCCCATTCTGCGCCTTTAGACCCTACCAGCTCAAAGCATTCTTCTGGTTCAAATCGATCATCGTTCTTCCGTCAATTTGGGGTCTCTTTATATTTTGTATGGTAAATACGAAGGCAAATGTGGGTTCTGTCTACACTAGTAAGATCGATGGCAACAAGGGTTGGTTCATCATGTATGCGATCAATAGCGGCATGGGAAACACTGCAACATTGATCACCAACCAGCCCGACATAGCGAGGTGGAGTAAGACCAAAACAGGGTCTCAATGGTCACAACTGATCACCAACCCGATCGCCGTTACCCTCTCGGCATCTTTGGGTATTCTTGCAACAGCTGCGATCAACAATACTTGGGGATTAGATCTCTGGAATCCGTGGGATCTTCTAGGTGCGATCCTGGATCGTTACTGGTCAGCCAGTACGAGATTCGCTGTATTCCTTTCAGCATCCACGTGGCTTGTATCTATCCTGGGAACCAACATCGCAGCAAATATGATCCCGTTCGGATCTGATAGCAGTATGCTCTTTCCAAGATATATCAACATACCTCGCGGCCAGTTCATTGTCGAGTTCCTGGCCTTCGCAATCTGTCCGTGGAAAATTCTCGCTTCAGCATCAGTCTTCACAACTTTTTTGTCTGGGTATGGCCTGTTTATGGCAAGTGTTGTTGCGATAATGGTCTGCGAGTGTCAGTTCTCCCTCCCAGTACTTTCTTAGCCGTCGAACAACTGATGCCTTCTCGTGAGGGAATTGTACACGGAGCGGTTTTTGGCTGATCTCGGAGACTAGATTATATCCTCACTAGGGGCAATGTTTTCATTGGACATCTCTACAACGGTTCTAAAGAAAATCAACACTACTACTACCACCGAGGATGGAACGTGCAAGCCATAATTGCCTATATATGTGGGATTGTGCCGCCATTCCCTGGATTTGCAGGGACACTTGGTGCCAGTGTTCCATCTGGAGCGACTAATATTGGCCGGCTTGGTTGGCTTTTGTCTTTCTTTGTCAGCTTCACTGTATATTATCTCATATGTCTCGTCTGGCCGACGCATAATCAGAAGCTTATCAAGGAGATGGGTCTTAAATGGGAGCAAGAAAGTGGAGACTTCGTTGTTGCCGCCGATGGGACGGAGATTGTGCAGGAAGGGATGGTAGTTCGAGTGAGAGAGGAAGATGGAAACAGTGTTTTCACAAGAGAGCAAGTGGATGCGCGAAAAGAGGTTTGAGGTAGAATCGGTGGGATGATCGACGCAGGACCTGGTTTCGGCGACATTCAAGAGAAGTCCAGAATCGGCACCCGGGCCCACGTTCTTGAAAGGGAAAAGCTGTCTTCATCTCAAGTATGATATAGTTGAAGTCCATGTCAAGGCTTCCAAGCCTATGTCATGAGGATCGAGTGGCACTTCTGCGAAACTAAACTGGCTGAGTGGCTCCTGAATCTCCATTTCGCCCCTCGCTACAGGGCACCATTTTCGTTTCTGCGTGCTCAGAAATGCGGTATAGTGCTCTAGCGCATATATTTCAGACCGCGTGTACAACTTCCTGTCCCTCCCTGCGAGTACTGATGGTTCGCCAAAGTTGGGTCGCCCTGAGTCAGATGTCCTGCAGGCTTCCGTTTGCTTGCCCAACTTGGTTACGATAACCTTCCAGGCTTCCAGGGAAGGAGTCATTTGCTGCTCCGTATGTCTTGAGACTCCAACATCCGCGACCCGTCAAATACACTCTTTCATTCGGCGATGAGTGATGTATCAGCCACGCCCATGTCGGCTGTCTTGGACAGTACAGACCTTTCAAGTCACATTAGCATAGAAGGGTTACCCAGCCAGCCATACATTGATTCCCCACAGTTACAGCTTCTGCGCCTGCCCACCTCACCACAGACTTAGCACAAGTTTGTGTCACCGGTTTCGTTTTCCGGTGTCGCGCATTCAAAAGGCTTACAGAAACTCATGTACAGCGTCGTCATTTTCCTGTTCAGCAGAATGGTGTCCGTGACGTACTCGTCGTTGCATGGCGAGGGAGCGCTCACAAGCCTCACAAGCATAGGTAACTTCGTAAGCATAAGCATAAGCACAGCTTCTCTGCCTGGTAAACTACCTGCACCCCTTACGAAGTTACTGAGAGTGCTGCAGAACTCCGTAGTTCTGTGCGCCAGCGCGACAGAGGCTTAAATCCAACCCCACGATTTGAGCCCGATGGTGCTGATGTCTTCTTGTCTTGTGGACCAATGGCCAGTTTGCACTACTCGGTGAACCCGCAGCCGCAGCCTCACAGCCATCTGCAACTCCAATCAATGCCTGTAGCCGATGCCATCCGCTTACGGTACCGTAACAGGACTGCATCGCCTACCTCCGTACAGGACATGCTAGCACGAAGGCCCATGAATAGCTGAGTCTTGCTTACCTGCTTTGGTCTGGTGGGATTTACTGCGTTTGTCTTGTGAGTCAGGCGGTCCAGATGGACATCTAGGCAGAGGTTCAACTCATCCAGCCAATCGATATAATATGTACTCAAAACATACCAAGCACTTTGCCTTTACTTCTTTGAGGACTCTTCTTCCCACATAAGTTCTTCTGCGTTTTGAACAATTTCGATCTCTCATCTCATTCCATTCTATCTATTTGTTCATGTCGTTCGCCGTCAATACCTTAATACCACCCATCGCTATGATGAATCAAACATGCAGTACTCATTATCCGCAACCCCTGGGTCAAATGGGAACCGAAATCCCCAATCCAGCCCATATAAATCCCCAGTTCGCTCTTCTGGATGTCATCATTCCCGGATTTTCGCTTTACACTTCCACAGCGTCCAAATTCCTGAAAATCGACCTCACACTCTACTTTCCAGCGATCATATTCCTGGGTGCTATACTATTCTGCCTCCAGTATGTCTCCACTTGGTTTTGGAGATTTGCAGATGAAGTAAGTGCATCCCCCCCTCAATGCTTGGTAGTCAATTTCACTATGGTCATTGACGGCAGAAATTAATACCAACATGCTGAATAGTATTTCATGTCCACTGCCGATATCAGGATAGACGATGAGATGTACAACTATGTTATGGCTTGGATAGCTAACCAACAGTTCGCAAAGAACGCTCGCCGCTTCGTCGCAAATACGAATTTGAATAGCAGAATGTGGTTTCTGTGGAGGTCATTCTTGAACGATGAAGACGAAGACGAGGATGGACTCGACTTCGATGAGAACTCGAACCCAGTCTGGACTGTTGGCAAAGAAAAGAAGAAGAAGATCCAGTACACTCCTTCATTTGGAGTGCACTACTTCTTCTACAAGAAGCGACTCTTCATCTTTCGTCGAGCCGAGAATGTAAAGAGCACTCCATGGGGGACCGCAAGCGACCGAGAGGAAATCTCTATCTCGTCGTTTGGAAGAAACCCCGCCCTTCTGAAGAATCTACTTGACGATTGTCGGAAAGAATTCTCGAAGAGCGACGAGAACCGAACTATAATCTACCGAGGTGGCCTGAAGAGCGGCACAGCCGAGCCAGCATGGACACGTTGTGTCTCGCGAGTTTCCCGTCCATTCTCAACGGTTGTTCTAGATGAGCAAGTCAAGGCCAAGCTCCTGGCAGATATGAGCGAGTATCTTCACCCATACACTCGACGGTGGTAGTAAGTGTTTTCCTTTCCCTCAAGATCGTTGGAAAGATTCTGACTGCTCTCCTAGCTCTAATCGAGGAATACCATACCGAAGAGGTTATTTGCTCTATGGACCCCCAGGCACAGGAAAAAGTTCGCTGAGTTTCGCAATTGCCGGGTACTTCAAGCTCAAGATATATATTGTCAGCTTGAACTCCCCAGCCATGAATGAGGAGAACCTTAGTACACTCTTCACAGACCTTCCAAAGCAATGTGTCGTCCTGCTCGAAGACAGTGGGTACTTCTGAGTTCTTTCATCCATTTACAATCTGTCTAGGAGCAATGCGGCCCATGGCCCCTTCTAGGAGAAGTTTTAGCACTATAAATATTCTCTTCAAAAGGAAAAGGCAAGACTGACTTTGAGTTTCTCCATAGTCGACACTGCCGGCTTGACACACACCCGAGACGCCAAACCCGATACCTCGGAAGAGCCCAAGTCTCTCGTTACCAGACTGCCCGGCGCATCTGCCATTGTCCCCACAGCGCCACCACAGACTAACAGCGGCGGCCGAATTTCTCTCTCCGCCCTTCTGAATATACTCGATGGAGTGGCATCACAAGAAGGACGCGTCCTGATCATGAGTTTGTTTTTGTTTCGTAGCTTGCTTGGGTACCTGCTAATTCTGTCTAGCTACAAACCACAAGGACAAACTCGACGAAGCCCTCATCCGACCAGGACGCGTTGATATGGCTGTCGAGTTCAAGCTCTCAAGTACTCAAATGATTTCCACCATATTCCGCTCCATATTTGCGACCCTCGAAGGTGATATGCCAGCTTCCGCATCTCCAAACGGTATCACCATCCGATCAGCAACGAAATCTACTGCTGACCCCAGCCCCGCTGTCATCAAACAACGTGCCGATGAGAAAGCCGCTGAAGCCGCCGCCGCGCTGGCGCTCAAAAAAATTGAGGAAGCAAGGATCGAGAGGCTGGGTGAGCAGTTCGCAGCTTTGATCCCTAGCATGGACTTCAGTCCAGCCGAAATACAAGGTTACTTGCTTAAGCATAAGCGAGATCCCGAAGAGGCAATCAAAGGTGCGCTAGCATGGGTTGTGAAGACAAAGGAGGAGAAGCAGAAGAAGGCAAAGGAAGTGAAGGACCAAGAAGAAAAGGACAAGGCGGAAGCTGAGATGAAAGAGTGGTGGGCAAACATGTGGGGTTGATGGACGAGCAGGAAAGACTGTGCCACTCAAAGGCGACGTTGTTTTACAGGCGTCTTGGGAGCATTTCGAGCAACCATCTTGGAGATACTCACCTGATTTGTCGATTAATGATTGCAGGCAGTCTTTCGTGTTCTTGATCTCCACTCCCTTTGCTACTGGGGAGAGATTATGACAAGCAGGCACCGGCTGAGGAATATACATGTTATAGAGAGAAAGCATCCGGGTATGTGTGATAGAAAATTTGACAAACATGGACAAACATGATATCTAACATTCTTGGCCTCTATGATCATGCACCTCTATAAGTTGACTGAACCTGGTTACATAGCATTCCATGGTAGTAATATTCTGCATTAGAGCGATCACCACAAGGATCTCACTGGCTTGATGACTTTGAAGCTTGATTCTTGGGATCCTGTCTCCCGAGGACAAATTGAGTCGTATATGCTGTAATATCACGCAGGAAAGTAGGTTCATACTGAGAATTTTGGTCTAGACTTAGCATTTCGTTCAGTAGCAACTCGAAACCGTTAGCAGTGAAATGGCACGAAAGCTCGACACAGATATGGATCAATCAGCTGTCCTTTAGCTCTCGCATTGACGCATTCATATATCCATTCATTCGTCCACTTACCAGACAGTTTGATTTGAGAGCGCAGACTGAAGATCTGTAACGGTACCTTAGACAATGGAAACATTAAAATCACGTGCTTCCGTCAGCTCATGCCCTAGATAGCCGTCCCAGATCGTCGTGTTTGCCTCCTTTAGAGGCCTGCATGGGTTTTAAGAGAGTCTTGTATTCTATATAGAGGCACGATAATTTGGCCGTTAGCTTTCCTTGGATACTCCCTGTTGTGGTTAAGTCAGCCGAGCCATACCTATAAACTAATGCTAGCCGAGCACATAATATCTTCAACGAAGTACTTCCTCCAAGGCTCGGGTCAATCTCAACAAGTAAATTATTTGATTAGCCACACTATGAAATACGCCCAGATCCAGTTTCCTAGTCTCTGGCTCCATGTGCCCGATTTAAGAATGAGATCTGGTGGATACGAACCCGCTGTCACCCGTCAGACGACAACAGTGGGCCGATGCATCAGGATCTCGTTACCCAACATGACCAACAGTGGACGAAAGGCCTCAAATGCTGATCTGAACACCAGATCCGTGGTCCAATTTCCCGGGAATCTGTCGCTACAGTAGGGTTCAAGCTTGTATGCATGGAAGCCGCGCGCCGCGGAGAATTTTGGGCTACGGCTGAGACTAACGCCACACCGTTTTCCCATGCGAGAAACACGCGATTGTCGGAAAAAGGAACGATGTCATACAGAGGAGGAAACAGGGATGAAAGTGCATATGCTTCCGCTGTTGATTACTACATGCTTTGATCATGACTATGTTTGAGGTGGATTTGGAGGAATGGTTCGATCTTATATGGCTTGAACAATGAGGATTTGGCTGAACTCCCTGTCTTGCAGCACAACCAGCTTTGTGTCTCGCATCTAATCTTATCTAGCCGATGAAAGATCAATGGAAGAGTAAGAAACAAGCTAGTTCCGAGTTGCCCTTTCCGGTGTTCATTCTCATTGTTGATGTACACAGTACGTTAGATGACAACACGGCATGGTTACTGCAGGTGGGGGGAGAAAACCGGATCCGGCACACATCGTCAGAAGTATCATAATATGCCCCTGAAAGCCTGGGCGTGTTCTGTATTACGGATGGCTTGTAAGTAGAGGAAAGATCATTCCGGTTCCAGTACGAGGTTGGGTATGCTTGGGCACAGCTCAGGTGCATATGTGGTTTAAAGTAGTTGTGGTCGTCGTCATGATGAGAAAGCTTGAGGCTTTGGCGATCCGAGGCCTAGATCGATGGTCTGGACCTTGAAGATCCAATCACGTGGCGGCGATCTAGACCTTTCTCTGTATTTATTTGCCACTCCTCAATTTCTCCATACCTGTCGCTCCTCAAAAGATATAAGGGTTCGCCTTCCCCAGAGAGAATCTGGAAGTGCTTGTGAAGCAAAAGGCAGCCAGTCTCCTGCTAAAGTGGTTCGCCTGTTGTACTCGTCGGTTAGCGCCTTCTTAGCTTCGGAAAGAAGTAAACAAACCCCTCGCCAGACGCATCTCAACTTTCTCACCAGCAACAACATACATGTCGACAGTCGATCGTGATTACCTCGATGAAAGAAGGGCTTCATTGCAGAATGTTGTTGGAAGATCATATCTCTCTGTCCTTACCCTGGTCATGTTCCCCGTCTAGATGATTGATGGTCGCATCCTCCAGGCCTCATCATGTATGTACTCGACACGCTTCTTGGACGCCAAGTCAACAGCAACTCGACACTATCATCGAATCTGGTCGCATCCAACTTCAGTCTTATCACACATCGATAGAGCCAGACAATCTCGCCGTTCAATGGCATGTCGTTTACATACCTTTCCTTGCCCCCATGTTCGACCCTGAAATCACCTGTCGTTCAGGAGATAGTCCGACGTCGGCATCTTCGGTCATCTTTCACATCTGATAGGATGCGAACTGCGTTGTGTGAAACTGTGTGTAGGAGCTGCGAATCTCGGCAGTCGCTCATTCAGATCCCTGCTCCAGCAATTCCCGTCGACAAAGTTCAAAAGCATTCATGACCTCCGACAAGAATGCTTCGGTCATCTCGCTATCATACCTAGGTACTTCGGGCCTCATTCCCATCAAAGCCGATGAATCCCACAAGAAAACACGGATTTACAATCCGACTTTGGTCCTAAGCTTTCCTCAAGGCCATTTCCATACCTTGTCTAGAAGATAGCACTTGGTAGCATGCTCTTTCTCGGCACGTCTTCTTCTGTGGCGCATAAATAGGAAGTGGAAGAGTCTGATTAACGTACTCGAACACACCTTTGTATGCCGCATCAGCACCTGCCCTGTGTGATCTCAATCGAGTTTCAGCAGAATGTCAAACAGAGAAAAGCAATCAGCAACAACCTGGTGAGCAATGACTTGATCGACGAGCATGATTTAGCACTCCAAACCTGCTGCTCTTGTTCCAATTGGAGGAGCAAAGTCTGACAGAAAAGTTCCGAAACTTACCCAAAGTTAACCAAATAATGTCGGTGGTGGAGGGAACACAATGATCAATTACGAATGATCTGAATATCGACGTGCTCAAGAACATACAGCTAACGGAGTTCTAGTAACAATCAGTCTCCCCATGCCATCCAAAGCGTTGCCCTATTGCAATAAAAGTTTCTGCCTTGCTTGTTTCATGAACCAGCAACGATACATTTCATCACATCTTTCGGTCTTGTTTCAGAGCATCCAATCCTGACTTCCCATGACTGCTGCGATCGATGGCATCTTCCACCTCTGGCAGGATCTTGAAACAATGAATAGTATCCACACCGCTCCTGAACACTCATGTTCAACCAACAAACACTCCACCGGAACAAGCCTCCTGGGACAGAAGATGCACGGCCTATCATACTTGCAACCTTCAAGATGCATGATCATCTCTCAAGATCGTGTATCTCCTCGGAGCTCATCAGGGTGAGCAGTCACTCTAGAGCTCTCGATCCGCAAGTTACGGGGCATGGGGGTCCAAGATCACGAAAAAAAAGCAATTTTTTACTGTCACTACTCTCAGGTCATTCGAACGCCATTTGAAACAAGCGAACAAACCCGGGATTTGAATTCCAAATAAATTAAACCCCGATGATGGATCCGTCGAAGGTCCCGAACTGGAGGGACCCACGTCACGGACGTCAAGAGACCCAGCACCGCATCCAGACCGAGATCTGAACTTATTTTTTCGACATGTCACATTATCCGATCTGATGCCAAGGCTTCCTTGGACACTGTCAATCGTATTGAATTCTAGAGCTTTGCCCTTTTGGCCCATTCCGAAATTGGCAGTTTTCGTTGCTGGACAAGGCCCGTCGCTAACGTCAGCGGCTTGCGTCTCCAAACGGCTGGATCTACCTCCGTAGATTGTCTTGAAAAACGAATTTGTGCTACAACATGGCGGATCGTCATAGTGCATTCAGTGTCACGACCCCACTTCGCAATTACTGGTCTGGATGTCCCAAGACTCCTTAAGAAGCCCTGCGTTTCTTTAGTGTACCTGTGCGCAAAGCGGAAGACCCTGAAAAGGCACGAGGCAGCCTCGAGGCTAGTTCTATATCTAGCCCGCAGCTGAGAATTGATGTGATGACGACGTCACCATGCATCTCTACAACGGCTGCGAACCTGGTCACCGGGTTTTTGGCCTCTTGACAGCAAAGATGACTGGTGCAACTAGAAAGCGCGTTATTACTGAAAGTTAGTCTAGACCCTCTTCTACGTATTTGGGGAGAAAATCGACTCTTCGAGGCCTCCGGCAAGTCAGAGCGCTCGCGATTGCCAGAGATGTTTGTGTAACGTGGATAGATATGGAGACAAAGACACGGATAAGATGATGGGATCACAACAGAAGGAACCCGAGAACTGTCTAATCCGCAAAAGCTTGCGAGGTCTTCAATGCATAAGTGCGATGCGACTTGTACGATCCGAGTCTGGTCCCCAACATGTCTACCTGTATTTTTTTGCTTTTTGCTGCCAAGCTGTTGAACTTCGCGAAGGCCTAGATCCGCCTCACGGCTTTTGGCTATCTCTTTTCGATCAGCTTCTTCTCAGAACGTGTATCCTGGAGACGGGAATCCGTGTTGCAATCAAGATTCGGATATAGCTTCACGTTCAATACCCATGGGCTAGCTGGCGGTGAAAATGCAAAGTGCAATGTTCCCTTAACTGTGATAGCTTTTCTGCGCTACTAGTCATCCCAGTCCCGTGTTGTTTGGCAATGATAATTTCACGGTCTGACCAGGAACAGTTGCCTGCCTTATGCTATGCTCTACAACTGCGGCCAAAGTTCTTGGTCTTGATTACTGAACATCTTTACTACCACAAAGAATACACCTCTTCAAGTTCTTTGATGGTCTAGAGTGTTTCACCGGTCAGGTTCCGCGATTTACCATTGCAATATGCCGAATCTGATCTTCGGAGAACAGCTATAACCCAGTGATGAATCGCGAACCTTGATTTATGCAACTAATTGCGACCATCCAGTCGATGTCTCGGCGATGAGGCGGAAAGATCTCTTTCCGTTCGTTGAATGTGCTTCTTGCTGCTCGCCAGAGCAACAGCCCCGCCTAAGTACGCAGGTTCTCCACATTGCCAATCAATCAATGAGTTTCAGTAATAAGCGGTGAGATCTCTGTTCCTGATAACTCAATTTCGCCTACCAAAATCCGGCCTCAATACGTTCTGCTCTTATTAGCGAAACTTGGGTTTGTTTGGTTCTACAGCGGAGCGCTAGGCGAGAAGACTGCGAAGCGAGATGGTGCTGGTGGAGAGTACGCCCCCACCAAGATTTTGAGGTTCTGGTAAATTCACGAAACCCAAGGTTTGAATGGTAATTTCGCATACCACGAGATCATGAAATATCGTCTGTATCTAAGAGACATTCATAAATGATCATGTGCGTTGCTTCCAAGAAGAGTCGCTTCAAAACCAGCGAGCTGGATAGAAAGAAGTGATTGATTCGCTCCGAACAGCACACGAACACATCATGTTCAGCTATATGCTGTATCCTGGCCTTTTCAAATGTGAATTGATTCTCAGTTCGCCGATGACATGTCCCCAGAAGATTTGAGAGGGGAATTGTAGACCGTCACTGCATCACGAGCAGTTCAGGGCTGGAAAGTGATCGTCTCATAGAAGAAACGAGAGAGGAAAGGAAGCAATTCCAGCTCCGAAGTGACGCATGAACAGCATCGATATGGGAACGAATGACTGTCGGAAATCATCCTCACCTTGCGTTCTGTAGATGATCCGACCCTCGTGTCCGCTGATGCCAGTGAGCAGCTGGTATCCTGTTCATCCTGCCTTGAGAAATGATCTGCGCGGCCATGAAGATACTGTCTCTGCTCAGTAGACTACTGGTTGATAACATAGATGCACTTTGGTTGTTTCTCATGATTGATCACGGCGCTGCGTGACAGCGTCGGGGTTTATTCTCTACCTAGAGCCATTTTCTCCTCCGGCTATCTATGGTAATCACTGAGTTCCACTGAAAATTTGCGGCTCGCGAAGACTAATTCCATTGGTTGCATACTTTTCCCTTGGTATCTAGCAGGCCGGGGTAAATCACTGAGTGTATCTGCGATTGGTACAGTCGTGAACGAGCCTGCCCTCGCTGATCATCCGGGTCAAATCTAGCGGCCTTTCGAATTACGCAAAACGGGTGCACATTCTAGAACTCATGCAGAAATCGCAACACTTTTGCTTTCGTTCTTTCTGTAAGAGGTAACGATACGATTCACCGGACATAGCCCGATCCTCTATTAGTCCACCCCGCAGCATTATGGTCTCGCAGCTTTATGCTCTCCGGTATGAGGCGATCTTGACTGCTGCGGCAGAACTTTCTCAACTAGTGGACAGCCCTGTGGGAGAATATCGCGTCCACATACATGGGCGACTCGTAACCGGGTTCCTGTCAGGATCGACGGACCCCATCTGCACGAGATCGGGTCTCTTGTGAATCTGCATGATCGGTTTGCACATCCTTCCGTAGTGCCATATCTAAGTTCTGGTCCAATATGCTTCTATCACACCAACCCCACTCTTCCTGGGAGATCCGACAGTTAACGGCTGTTGGATTGGAAGTCTGATCCGAGAGGTTAAGGCGAAGCTTTCGCTGACCGCAACACAAGCTAGTCTCCCTACTCCTACACAGGTATCGGGGACTTTGAACATCGCCGTCTTCCCAAGCCTTTAGATCTGAGTTCGCCATGCGTAAGGGTGAGATTCTTGTATTACTTCGATGGGAATGTTCGAGGACCGGTGTCTTCGGACGTAGAGAAAAGCCGTGTACGCAAGAATCACCAGGAGGCAGAGACCCATTGCAGAGAATAGAATGATGAAAAGAAGCGGCTGCGTGATAGATGGAGCCATGTTTCATGCTAGTAGTGGAAGGAGAATATTCTCCGGTAGAGCTGATATCCATTAGTCAGTTAATTTCTGTCGTATTCCTCAACACGAAGAGCCTACCTGCGAGGTGTAACCCGTGTGAAGTCTACAGCCTGCAGGTAAATCAATGCAGTAGAATGTATACGCGTCCCATGAGTCAATAGGGAGTGTCTTGAAATGAGCAAGGCTGATGCTGAGGATGTTTACTAGTCTCCGTGTAACAACTAGAATCGGCGAAGTTGAGGAGCGGTACGGAAGGGCACAGTAAGCGCTTTGAGGAGAGGGATAAACCTGGGAGACAGATATAGGCTGTATGATTTGTCGTATCTTTGAAGTGAAGAATCAAAAATTTCAAGCAAAAAATGCCTTTCGGCCACACATTCACATACGAGACAGGCAGGTGCGACTATCTTGCAGCAATACATAGATCGGAGATGACACAGTCGGCGGCAGCATCAGGATCAAATCTTACTCTGCTTTCGAGCCCTCTACAACGTTGAATATCCGACTTCATTTGTTGACATGTGGGGCTCGATATGTAGTGTTGTCGCTTGTTGAAGGGGGCAAGACACGTGCCCGGGCATGAGAATTTGGCAATCCGACCTGCGACAGATAATTAGCTTGCAGAACCACCCAAAGCAACGGCGTGAGGATCGAAACAACGCGTTGATTAGACAGCTGCATTGTATAGCCCATTAGAAACACTTTGAATCAGTACGTTTTAGCACTCGCAAGGGGACCTTGTTCAGGGACTCTTCCTTGCTGCGGATCTCCGGCTACCCCACAGACTTTCGCACAGAGTTGACCAGAGACTGTCTCATACCTATTGAATTATTACAGGCGCATCACTGCAGGTGGAGCAGAAATTTAAGTATCGAAGGCTCGAATATAATACTTTTCGTGAAGTATGAGCGATGGCTGATGTGCTCCGAAGTTGGAAAGCCAAGCCTTGATGCAAGCGTCTCGTGAAAGGAATGACATTAGTCTTGTTTAGGCAGCTTTTATTTTATTTTCACAGTCAGCCACCTTTACCCAATCCGCCTATAGTTCACAGATCGTGGCTTACATGGATCTATCTCACATACCAGTGATCGGTATGTCCAAGATATTCACCGGGATGTTTTCACAACGGAAGGCAATGTTTTGCATCGCGACCTGTTTAATACTTGGCAATCCTGGGTAATGCATTGACCGCAAGCACTGCTCCACTACTACCGTATCTTATCCAATCCAAGTAGCCGAGGTTTTGGGCTGTTTTGACAGGCCATGCCTTGACGTCCCAATACCAGGACCGAGGAACTGGGTCATTCTGGTGCAAGATCTGTCGATCGTCCTACACCAACCAGTGCATACGCGAACGAAGTCAAAGCTGGCTTTCCGACGACCATCTGCCTTGTGTTATGCTCACATGCAACCCTTGGCACCTGCTTGCACTTTCAATGTAGTTGAACCATGCTTCATATCCCACGAACACTTGTCTCATTTTCAAGTGCCGTTACTTAGTGAGAAGGCTGATAGAGCTAGAAGCTGAAGCCGGCATAAGGTGTAGCGCAAGCCCATCGGTACGACGGGTCGCAAGGGACTACTTTTAGTCAAGCCACTCCTGCATTGTGTGCTCGCCGAACACCATTATACCTTGAGGGCAGACAATCTTCCTCGAATATCATGGCCCGTCTTAACAAGGATAAGGACACTCTTCTTCCGCCCCCTTTATGGCTGAAACCCTGCAATCTACTGTTACTTTTTCTTTTCCCGGAACGTAATATTCACCAGTCGGATGACTTTCCTAGCCTTTGAAATACTCGCCCAAGAAAAAGAAGTACTTCTCTTCAATAGCAAAAATCCGTGATCGACACCATCATGTCTGCGTGAGGCTCAAAGACCAAAAGTCATACGTGTTGACTCTCGATCAGGTCTGACGAACAGAAGCAACTGCAAAGATCCCTTGTCCAACCTCTTCATTGTCTTTGACTGAGGCTTTCGAATGAGTGGCGGTCTGTATAAGAACAAGATGATATAAGACGGCCAGCGCTGTCTCTCGAATAGTCAGCCAGGTCCGCATTTCCCAGCTATCAGACTTCTTCAAGCTACACATCGCCACCCACGGCAACATACCTTAGTTGCTACTGGTTAAAACCATCCTATAGGCCATTGTCCATCTAAAGTTCGGTACGCTAAACCTTATGTCAAAGTTGCAGGATCTCATGATCCTCTGACCTTTCATCATCCCTGGAGCAGGGTCCGTGATGCTGACTGGTAGATCTAGTAGAACAACACTTCTCCAGCTGCCAATGACTCGATCCGGATATCGTAAGTTTGAAAATCCCAATGGGCTCATCACTGGGGTTAAGTAGCGCTCCGCAGAGGTGCTTTTAGGCAACGAAGGATATCCTCGTCGAGACAGAATGCTCGGACTCGCAGTTCAACCCCCACCACAGACCCGACCCGGCATCGCTCTGTATCCACCAGTAGCAGCAAAAATCAGCAGCGAGACCAGTGTGTACGAAGAGCTGTCCCACACCTGGGCCGTCGCCACGTTGCTCCGGACCTCGGGGGAGATTCTCGATGATCAGCTTGGCGGCCGAGTCGCTGACTCTGCACATCCCCTGCCTGAAAGCACACACTCCAGCTCTTCGAGTGGCAACGCCCAAACTGACAGGGCGTACTTCTATTTCCCCGACCTTGTCATCCACGAGCCAGGCCGCTATCGTGTCAGAGTCAGTCTGATGCAGATGGACTACTCATGTGACGAAGCGCCAGAGGGCATTGCTAGGGTCCGCGAATATGTCGACAGTCGCTCCATCACCGTCGAAGAGAGAGCAGATACCTCATCCCGCCCAAGTAAGTATGGCTCCAACCAATCTCTCGAGCCGGCTGACTTAAGCAGACTCGCGCGAGCGTGCGTTCTTAAGAGTGTTGAAGAATGATGGCCAAGCAATCCCATCAGCTCCATAACTGGGAGAAACTTCCGCTCTCGCCTGCATCATTGGGCAGCAACATATGCTAGACCGCATAGTGATTCCATCTTCTTTCCTTCTTCTCATTAAGCGAGGACGTATAATGTCCTGTGGTATCGTAGCGCTTGCTGTCTTGGAGCTCTGGGATGATTGACATAGGAAAATTGGGACAGGCATCATCATGCAAATGGACTTGGAATTGGTTAAGACGAAAGATACGGGAAGCAATTCAACAAGTATGTTTAATGGATATCGTAATGACACTCATCAAACTTCAAAAAGAGCAACACTTCGAGGGTTGCTCCAGGAGCGGTAAGTGATACGCAGTGAGACACAGTGAGATAGATTTTGAGACATAAGAAAACATGATTCTCATCTGATAGCGAGCCTTTGAGCCCTGAGTCACGACTCCTTTGGTGTCCTTCGATATGACAAAGGTACGTACTGCATCATTAGAGGCTGGGAGCATATCTGGAATTCGATAATAATGATTGAATCTACATTGGAGACTGACGTGAAATGGAGAGGTTGATGAAATCGTGAGCACAAACCAATGAATCTTGAGACTTCTACTGATGCTGTTGAACGGTAGTAGCACGATGAAGAGAGCTATTAAATTTTCTGTCTCACTATTCGTCACGTGACACGACCCTGAATGTTTTCTTTGGTGGGTTGGGCGGGTTGGCGCCAGAATTTCGATGACTCCTCAGCGCCTTCCCCTCCAACCCCGCCTGCCCGCTACCCACAAACCAAGGATTTATGAATACTTCCTTCTCCTGCCTCCCACGAATCCTACGCCATTGCCGCATATCAGCTCTATCTCGAAATAGAGCCGTCTTCCTGCCAACACATCGAAAAGCCACTCGCGCGCTACATACAAAGAGATACACAATGGCGGCCGCAGCGTCTTCTCTGTCGGACCAGCTCAAAAGTTTGGATCTTGGGACCCCTTTGCCCAAGTATCCGAATTGCTACCCGGAGGTCAACCCAGTCGACATCTACCGAGCACATATCACATCAATCTTGACAGGAGTAACTGGTGTTGACGCTTCAATCATTTACCCGGCGCTGCAATGGACCCAGACATTAGACAAGGGAGACTTGGTTTTGCCTGTACCTGCGTTGCGAGTCAAAGGCAAGAAACCTGCAGAGCTTGCAGCAGAGTGGGTGAAGAAGGTGGGTGCAATTTTCCGCCATGTTGGGAAAGTATCGTACTGATTGCAGCCACAGTTCCCAGAGTCTCCCTTGGTTGAAAAACCAACCACCAATGGAACATTCGTCCAATTCTTCTTCAAGGTCAACAAGCTCGCCCAGATTCTCATTCCTGCGATCATAAAAAACCAGAAGACTTTTGGCCTGAACCCGTTCAATGGCATGAAAGACCCAGAGGATCCTTCAAAGGGGAAGAAAAAGATGATTGTCGAATTTTCCTCTCCCAATATTGCAAAGCCGTTCCATGCTGGCCATCTTCGAAGTACAATTATAGGTGGGTTTCTGGCGAATCTATATCAAGGCGCGGGCTGGGACGTGGTTCGCATCAACTATTTAGGAGACTGGGGCAAGCAGTATGGACTTTTGGCTCTTGCTTTTGAGAAATATGGCGATGAGAAGGCGTTAGAGGTAGATCCTATCAATCACCTGTTCGAAATCTACGTCAAGATCAACAAGGACAAAGAGGACGAGAAAGCGAAGATCAAGGCGGCAGAGGAGGCAGGACAGGATGTGACAGAGCTCAAAGACAAGGAGTTAGACGAACAGGCTCGCCGATATTTCAAAGCCATGACCGAGAACGACGAGAAGGCACTCGCGCTGTGGAAGCGATTCCGAGATCTGAGTATCAAGCGATATATGCAAACATATGCTCGCTTAAATATCCATTTCGACGACTACTCCGGAGAAAGTCAAGTCAGCCAAGAGCGAATGGATGCTGCGGCGAAGAGACTAGAGGAGACTGGAGTTTCAGAGGTATCGGAAGGTGCTGTTATTGTGGATTTCAGCAAGCTCGTTCCAGGAAAGCCAGGAAAAAGTCTCGAGCGTCCGATTATCAAGAAGAAGGACGGAACAGCACTGTATCTCACCCGAGACATCTCTGAGATGGTCCGACGAGACGAGACTTACAAGTTCGATCACATGATCTACGTGGTCGCTTCACAGCAAGATCTGCATTTGAAGCAACTGTTCAAGATTATCGAGCTGATGGGATACAAAGAGCTTGCAGCTAAGGTTCAACACATAAATTTCGGTATGGTATTGGGAATGAGCACTCGGAAGGGAACAGTTAAGTTCTTGGATGATATTCTACGCGATGTGGCCGATAAGATGCACGAGGTGATGCAGAAAAATCAGGCCAAGTACGAGCAAGTTGAGAAACCACTCGAGACAGCCGATATCCTCGGCATCAGCAGTGTCATGGTCCAAGATCTGAGCGGAAAGCGGTAAGTTCACCAATTTCGCGCCATCAAACTTTTACTAAGTCATACTACAGAATCAACAACTACACTTTCGACATCAATGTTATGACCTCCTTCGAGGGTGACACTGGTCCATACCTCCAATACGCCCACGCTCGTCTGTGCTCGATCACCCGCAAGGCAGCGCTCAGCGCCGAAGAAATCGCCTCCGCCGACCTCTCACTTCTCACCGAGCACCACGCACTCAACCTCATCCGCGTTATCTCCCAATACCCCGATGTCGTACAGAATACGCTCAAGACTCTGGAGCCTACCACGATCCTGACTTACCTGTTCAAGATGACGCACACGCTGAGCTCGAGTTACGATCATTTGAGGATTGTGGGCTCTGAGAAGGAGCTGATGAAGGCTCGTATGGCGTTGTATGATTCGGCAAGGGTTGTGCTGAACAATGGAATGAGAATATTGGGTCTGACGCCCGTTGAGCGGTAAGCTATCCCTTCATTATGAATGAATTTCAAGAGCAAAAGCTAACGTATGAACAGAATGTAATTGAAGGAACGGGACTCTTCTTGATAGATACCCAGGTTTGAAGGGAAGCTTGAAGTATTGACTGTTTATTTATTCTGTTGCATCAGCATAGGCGTGACTTCGAAGGTCAGGTAGGCGTTCGCAAGGAAAGCATGGTAGCCTTTAAAAGCAAAAGTTACACATAAATGCGAAGAATGCATTCATCGGCTCTGGAATACAACCGGAGAACATCAAACCGTCAATCAACGGTGGAAAAGGTGACAGATATCAAAGAGTAAGATGTGGTGTCCTGATTCAACTAATTCAAATCATTGCGGCTGGTATATCATATCGAGCTAATACCCCGAAAACATGAAATGGCATTGCACATAAGTAGGTATGGCAAGCTACCCAAGAAGATCGTAATCATCCAAGGTCCAACAGTATCATCAACCAGGCGTCAGGTATCAATAAACTTTTGAATCATCATCATCACCAAGTCCGTAAACAACATTCCAATATCAACCCCTTCCAAGGCCAACCTCAACCTCCGTATCGGCTTCCGCACCACTATTATGCATCTCTTGTTCATCCACCCTCAAACCACCCCACCCACCATCCATTCCCGGGCCCTTCATAAAACCGACATTCTGCTGCTGAGCATGACGCGCAGGTCTATTTGTGCGTTCCGTCCTACCGAGGAGTTGGAACGGTGGATACTCCATCCCTCTTTCCCTCTCTCTATCTTTGCCTTCGTCTTTGAAGTCTTTCTGGCTGAAGGAATTCAGAGACGATGGGTCAATCCCATCGATTTGCTCTGGCGTCGGCGGAAGTTTCAGTTCTCTGAGCAACTGTGTGATTTCCTCAGAGTTGATATCTGCGTTGACACCGACGGTCTCTCGTTGCTCTTCAATCTCGTTTTTGATATGTACATTGGGCTCAGCTAATGTGATAGGGGCCGAGGCAAGAGCTGTTGATTTTGTTCTGGAGTAGAGCTCCTCACCACCAGGCAGAGAGATGCTAGTCGCGTTGAGCGTCTCGCCGATGTCGCGGACGAGGACGTCCATGGGACAGATATAGGCGACACGCTTCCTGGAGCTCCATGCGAGGACGTGACCGCATGCACGGCCATCCTTGTTATCTACGACCCAGGCACCAGAATCCCCTGGTATGCCGAGCATCTTGCCGGCGACTTGGTAGCTAGACGAGGGTGTTTGACGACCGAAGATCTTCACGATGACCATACCTGGGAGAATGCGACCAGATTGAAGGCCAGAAGTGCGAGCCATGCAGTGAACTTCGAGATTACTGAGATCCTTGGCTGGAGCGACTGCCCTCGGATACTCAGATGGTCTGCGATGGCAGAAGCGGTCGCCGTTCTTGATGTGGTTCTCTTGGGGGCAGCGCTCTTCGCTAAACTCGAAGAGGGCCCAGTCGATCTCGTGGACGGTACCATTCTCAGTGCGGCGACGGATGCCGGATGAGGCGTAGACTTCGCCGAGCTGAAAGCTGTCGAGGTGGTCTTCATCGCGGGTTTCTTCATTAGGGAAGAAGTCTTCGGAGACGTCATCGATGGCAGGTTGTGTGATGAGGTATTCTTCGCCGCAGCCTTGAGGGATGCCTTTAATGTCTCCTGGCTCCATGTAGTCATCACTAAGGGTATCGTCGTACTCTTCGTCTTCTTCAATTTCATCGTCGGATTCTTGTTCGCCTTCGGAAAAATCGGATTCGTAGTCAGAGAGCGTGTACACATATTCTTCATCGCCGCTGTCGAAGACCGAAGACTCGGATAAAGTAAGGTCTGGAAGCTCGCTGGAGTAGGCGCTGGATCGGTGGATCGGCGCTGGAGCCTCCTCCTCTTCTTCTTCGCCGTCAGAAGGATCGTCGAGCATGTGGTGAACCGTCATTCCATATGGCTTGTTGTCAACCATGATGAGACCACCAAAGGAAACCGGAGGAAGATGGCGCTCTCCGACATAAGCTCCGATTGAGGCACCATTCATGGGACGATCTTGGTGATCTCCATTTGCAGCCTTCATATTTCCGAACTCACCAGCCATCGACCGTTTCGGACCATGTTTACGCGAACGAACGACCTTGCCACGGCAGACCTTCAATCCATATGTTGACTTGTCATACACCAACGATTTCTTGAGAATACTTCGCACTTTGTTAACACTCGTGCATATGACCAAAATCGTAGGCTTAGTAGTCGTTGGTGATTCGCCGATGCTCTCTAAGCTAATCTCTACTGACTCGGGATATTTCTTGTAGAAGTTGCGGAGAACGTGGTTGATGTGCGGCATCAGCCCAGTATGCCAGAAGTCCAACTGCTCTTGGCTGATTCTGATAGATGGGTATGTGCGAAGTTTCGGCTTGGGCTTTTCGATAACAGGAGCCGGAACTAAGACTGTCAGACACAACTAGCACAACGAAATCATGTAATTACCTATCGGAAGTGGCTTCTCTGGCCATGTTGATCTCTCGTTGAATGAAGTGGATGCCTTCTCATATGCAGATTTTTCAGAGCGGCGGGGAGGAGGTACAATTGGAGGAGTTGTAACGAGAGTGATAGTTGGTGGCTTGCTATCACTGATCATCCTCCTCTGGGGCGTCGTAGACCTGGAGGGTTTTACTGGTGTCGAGAGCTCGAGAAGAGAGTCATCACTATCCTCATTTGATTCGTCTGAGCTCTCATCGAGTGTGCAACAAGTGTCAAGAGCCTTAGAAACCTTCCAGAGCACTTTCTGATGCATAACATCGGGTCTTGCCTTCTGAGACAACTCGTCTTGAGGAGCTCCCCAGCAAGCACGGACAGCATTGACATAGAGACTACCGCACCTTGCTGCAAGTTTTCTGAACGTGCCAGCTGGGTTATCAGGAACGGTGGAGACCGTGGGGAAGATCTCGGGGAGCGAGGTCCACAGGCCAATTTCCAAAAGAAGCATAGCCAATCCATAGAGATCCAGAGACTTGCTGTCAGAAGTGAGGCGTGTGTAGCGAGTCGTTCGGGGATCGAGTGGATGGCGATATAGCGCGGTACGTGGATCTGTTGGAGCATTGGAACTATCAGTTGCGTTATCGGAGAAGAGGTCGCAGGATGTGAGATATGATTGTCGCATATTGACCTGAGTGAAATCGAATCGACCCTTGGACTGATGTTCGAAGAATAGAACGTTGGAAGAGATAATATTGCCATGCACTATCCCTTTTGAGTGCAAGTCAAAAACAGCATTGGAAATGTTGTAAGCGAGCCTGTACTTGACTTCGAGACTTGGCTCGTAGTTGCGACTGAAGAGTAAATCCGAGAGGAAGCTTATGGTAGGCATCTTGGGGCTTTCAATATCCACAGGTCCAAAGTTTGTTGGCAAAGCATACAAAAGACAGAATCTGGATTGATCCGGTTCTTCGAAATATCCAATCAGAGACAGCAGCCCTGAAAGGATTCGTTCCGAAGAGAGATATGCTTGAGACAGCGCCGCAAATAGTTTCTCAAATCGAGTCATGGATGGAGTGATGCCAGTAATGGAATAGATAGGATCATAAGGTGCATACTCGAGCAAAACCGGGACGATTGGAGTTGAAGCGCCGTACTTTCGCGGCTCGGAGACGGAGGTCGGACGACGCATAAAGACGATTTGCCTACGAGATTTGGCTGGTGGTAACGTACCGGCTTGGATCGATTTGAGGTCCCGAGGCCATATGAGAGATTTGGGATCTATTTGTTGAGGTGTCTGCATTCGAGTAGACTCGAACATCTTCTCCTCGGTTGCTGGACTCTTCGCTTGGAGTGAGCCGGAAGACTCCTCACTCTTCAAAGGTGGTTTCCTAGGCGATTGTCTCGTCCTAGAAAGATCGTATAGTGTATCGATAGACATTGTTAAGTCTCGGACCAAATCTTGAAACCTTGATTTATCCCATACGATCAACGGCTTTCGGTCGATGGACTTCTCGGATACGGGTCCCTTCTCATCAGAAGACCTCTGTTTCGAAGATTGCCATAATGGCTCCGCCTCAGCCAGAATCTCCTTGATAGTTGACATAACACTTCCAACGAGCTCGCTGAGCCCAGCCTTGTTGATGGACTCATCGATATCAGGTGATTGCGTCGGATCCGACCATTCCAAGCCCCACGACACCAGACGGTCTTTCTGGATGCGCAACTTGCGGTGCAGGGACATTAACTCGGGATCCTCTGCACTCTGAACAGGCTCTTTGACGAAATCATATGAGCTCTTGGTATCGGTGTACATCTTAGTTAGCCGCCGCTGAAAGGGCAGCGGCAAGCTGAAAAGCGACTCCATGATGCTTCAAATTCCTCAAGACCGGGGTGTGGCCGTGAGTTGAAGCCTATATATTGCGGGAGAGAAATGTGATGAGAAGACCAGGAAAGAGACTCATATCAGTCTGGTGAGGGAATTGCGAATAAAAGACTGAGGGACATTGGGGTTTTGCTGAGAATGATGTTGAGATGAGATACGATGAGATGCGATGCTGGGAATGGAATCAAATGGTGGCTGCCTTGCCTTGTTGCGCCGTCCATCCTCATCTCCTCAACTGGATAGGTGCAAATGTTGTTGCCTTGAGGATGCGCGTTTGTCTGGGGGGCGATGCGCGGATTGGCCGAGTCTAACCATGTTGGGCATCCCGGGCTGTCTTGGAGTTTTGGCCTGCCATAATCAGCCTCCTTTGAGAGCTGGAAATACATAAATGCAAAGTTCGGCCTATGAAAGGTCAAGGAGCATACTCTTTATAAATGTTTGGTACAATTGAGAACGGACCTTATCCATTGGTAAGTTTCTAGAAGTCGTTTGAATACTTCACAACATCAGTTATCCAAATGTCGCTTAGCGAGCGGGCAAGACCCCTGCATACTACCCCTCCTTTTCGACCTACGGAGTTTTCTTGAAGAACACTACACAATTATCCCAAAAGAAAAAGATAAACAATATCAATCTACCATCGTGCAGTTACCTAGGCCCACAAGACACTTAATGCAGCCTCATAAGTCTGATGTTGTCTTTATAAACTCTCCACTTAACTCGCTCACTGTCCAAATGTTCTGTCACCTAGAAAGTGGCTGAGATTTAAGTATCTCGTGGTGGTACAGAAAGTCGGAGCCTGCTACGACTCGACATTGGGCCGTATTTGGAACCGATGTTGAACCCCCTCTTTTCTCATCCCCCTTTTCTGATGCCTGAAAAATACAGAGTGGCTCATGACTGGATGTCTCTAGTTTCCTCCTACGGGCTTACTTGGCAGTTGGAAAATTTCAAAACCATGTTGTAGGCAAGCAACCATGAGACACAGACATCGTGACACCCAGCAGAGTTGGATCTTTGATCACCAGGCTTGAACATGACAATAATAGTTATCAGAAAGACCTTACACGAGAATGAGTCGAGATGGGAGCAGTAAAAAGTGTCAAAATTCCAAACGCTTTTACATTTACATTGAAATCCAAACGAATCAATCGCCGGAGCCAGTAGGGTCTAAAATCTAAATAGGTATCCATCCAATATTATCCCAACCCAAGAACGCCAGGCAATGCTGCTGAAACTGAGACCGTGTATAGCCGGTCCAAGGAAGAGGAGAAAGAAGAATCGGCTCATTCGCACCAAAAAGAAATTGCCACTACCACTTAGGGTCGTAGACTTGCTTCTTAATCCACGCAGTCAAGGCGACATCTCCCCACTCTTCCCATTCGACCCACGTCTCTTCGGGTAGTGTGCTGACACCTTCACGACGGGCAGTCTTCATCACTTCCCGTGCTACGACGACGGATGCGTCGCGCACACGCTCAATTTTGGGGTAGATGAGACCCATGCGGATTTCTTCTGAGTTGAGGCAGCCAGCGAGGGCAGCGGCCGACGTGTAGACCATGCCGTCGGTCACACGAGAGGTCTTGGCCAGGATGGCTCCAAGTCCGAGACCGGGGAAGACATAGACATTGTTTCCCTGATTAGGGTAGTAGGTGGTAACACTATCCATGTTCTTGGTCGTAAAAGGTGAGAATGGAGAGCCGGAGGCGAAGATGGCAGTACCTTCAGTCCAGGTAATGGCTTGCTCGAATGTGCATTCGGCCTTGGTGAGAGGATTGCTCAGAGGAAAGAGAATGGGCCGGCGTCCGAGTCCACCAGCATCGACCGAAACCTTTAGTGCGCGAACAACCGATTCGGTGAACACACCGAAGGTAGCAGTCAGACCAACAAGAGCTGTTGGCTTGACATATTCGATGACGGCTTCCAGGGTGCTGAATTGGTGGCCATTGTTGTCACTTCTCGCGAAGATCTTCTTGTGCTCGGCGAGTCTGTCTCCACGGTCCTTTGTTACGAGACCTTTAGTATCAACAAGCCAGAACTTGTCACGGGCTTGCTGCTCGGAAAGACCACGGCGAGTGTAGAATTCCATCACTTGCTTGGCGACACCAACACCGGCTGATCCAGCACCCATAAAGACAAGTCTTTGATCTTCGATAGGAACACCTGACAAGTTGACGGCACCCATGTATCTAGTAAATTATTAGATAAAGTAGTTGTGACGGACTAATTGAATAACTTACCCAGCCAACACCACAGCTCCAGTTCCCTGGATATCATCGTTGAAGCACTTCTCCTGCTTGTAACGCTCCAAGTACTGGAAGGCCTTCTCGGTCTCGAAGTCCTCGAACTGAACAAGCATATTGGGGTAAACCTCCTTGACGGCAGCCATAAATTCATCCATGAATTCCAGAGCGACCTCTGGTGATACACGCTTCTGTCTCAGGCCAAGATACAGCGGGTCACGAAGGTTGCCCTCATTCGCTGTTCCGCAGTCCAGAACAATTGGAAGTGTCTTCTCCGGGTGGATACCGGCTGCTCCCGTGTAAAGTGCAAGCTTGCCGATCTGTGCAGATGTTAGCGCAGGGACCCCCACTGAGGCTTTTGAAGCATGCCACTTACAGAAATTCCAACACCATTTACACCAAGATCACCCAATCCGAGAATACGGGACCCGTCAGTGACGACGGCGATGGACGGGTCTGGATACGGCCAATTGCGAAGAATGGTGGCAATTGACTTGCGTTGCTTGATGGAAATGTAGAGAGCTTCTGGGTGTGTGTATAGTGTGGAATACTGCAGACAGACATCTCCAATTGTTGGGGTATAAACGAGGGGCATCAATTGAGCAACATTATCGATCAAGAGTCTATAGAACAGATCGGTATTGTTTTGCTTGAGGGTAGAGAGGTAGAGGTATTTGTCGATGTTGGTTCCACGGCTGTTGATCATCCGCATAGCTCGCTGGCATTGTGTTTCCAGACTCTCTAGGACATGAGGTATGAGGCCAGTGAGGTTTTTGGATATTCTTTCATCGGGACTGAACGATGTACCTAAGTCAGGAGTGTTAGTGAATACACGAGTAGAGGACAAAATTCTATTACCTTTGTTCCACGCAGGTTCACGGAGAACCTGGTAACCTCCAGCACTGTTTTTAGGGACGTAGTCTGTTGTACGGTATTGCTGAACGGTTCCGTAGTTATTTTGAGCATATCCTTTGAAACAGTCGAGAGCAGCAGCTTTCATAGCAGCTTCCACACTGTCCATATTAACAGCAGACATTGGGTCAAAGCCCGAAATTCTTCGTTGGGAGATAGACATTCTTTTGCTGATAGTTGTGGCAGTCGATGACCGGCTAAGGACTGAGGAGGGAGAGGAGGATCTGGGAGTAGATAATTCGGAACTCGAAGTGCTGTAACTGTAAGCCGCCATTGAGAGAGGCAGTGAAAAGGTAAGAGAGCTGAAGGAAGAGAGAGAATTATGCAATATTAAAGTGAGAGGAATGTTTTGGAAAATTGAATCGAGGGGCACGTCTTTACTGATATGTGATTTTGCATTGATTGCTTTTTAGTGGGCACAGGAATTTTTAACGTTCTTCCACGAGGAACCAGGACCCAGGGCAGGGCAGGGCAGGTCCCCCCGAAGCTTTTGTCACAGAGCTGTCTTGGCCATGTCTTGTTTCGTTGGGGTTTCGGTGACTTTGCTTTGCCCTTGGGAGCATTCCGAAGGCAGAGAGCGAATCACAGCGCGGACATCCTTCCGAGCAGGCGACGGGCCGGGTCCGTTGTGACAGGCCGGAAGTCTTTCAGACGCATGGGACCATGGGATGGGATGGCTGATGGGACGGGGAGGACAAGGATCCAGGCGTTCGGCATGGCCAAACCGTGGGAGGCATGGGGTGGGATGGGATGGGACGGGATGGGATGGAATGGTCAGCACTGTCGGGACTTACTTCTACTGACTGACTTTTTGACTGTGTTACGTTGAGTGAGTCCGTTGGATGTTGATATCAGCGTGAGCTGTCACACCGAATGGAATGACAGCAGCGCCCAGATGAGGTACTCATACCATTGCTAGTACACTTTGAGCAAACAGAACACGAATTCCAAGCATGATTTGAGAGGCAAATCTGAGGTTTTGAGAGCACTCCGACCCTGGTCAACAGTGCGACGAACCTTACGAACCTTTTACGAACCCAGGACTGGGCGGCGGGACTGGAGACTTCAGACTTCACGCTGGTGAAGCTCGCGTGTTTGTCTCAGGTCTCAGGTCTCAGGTCCAGGTTCAGGTCCTCCCCGCGCCTGGACCTCCAGCAGTACCCAGCACTCAATTGCGCCGCTTGTTGATCCCGATTTCACCCGTTCAGGGGAACATCAAATTACCGCAGCAGGCAGGGCAGGGCAGGGCAGCTAATGGTAAAGCGAAAGAAAACAAGAAGAACAATCAGCCGTGAGGGATAAAATAAAATAAAATAAAATCATAAAAGGAGTTTCCGAAATTCACGCAGATCAAAAGCAACGTCGGACCTCTGAAACTGCAGGTGGACAACTCCGACGACACGCCAGGGAGGGAAGAGACCTGGGCAGAGAGGAGAGGAGCCCTACAGCACCTAGGCAGGTAGGAGAATAGCGGACGGGAGCTGTGTCCTTGGTGAAGATCACGTGGGGCCCCTTTCCCGCCAAGAAACAAGGCGAGGTGAGGAGAGGAGACGGGAGGAGAAGAACTTAACATCGATCCACCAACTCCACAGGGAAGTTTTAGAGTTTGTCCTTCATCGACGATTACGAAGCTTCTTCCACTTCAAAAGTGCTGATCTTGATATCTGGATCTCATGCATCTCAACCTGCGGGGAGCCAGATGCAGCAGATAGGCTTTCGCAACAGCCTGTCACGTCTCACCTCAACATTTATGGACAGGCGGCTCTTATCAGAACACAATTGTCTCTTGGCGTCCCAAGTCGCCACCGGTCGTCGGGCTGTCAGTCGTGCCAATCGATGAGATGGCATCTGGGGTTGAAACCGAACCAAGCAATATTGCCAAGCTTCGGGTTTTCAACCCAGGTTTTGGGAGGATCTCTCTCACATGGACCCTCTGCTCCTTCACATGTCTTTGTTGAGTTTCGGATTCTGGGGCGAAGGTCTATTCTTCACATGGGTTGAAAAGCTTGGATTCTCAGCCCTGTATTCTTATTTGTACTTCAACTCCGATGCATCTCAACGAGAACGACTCCTCGTGTTCAGCTGCTGGGCGAGTGCCGCAAGAAAAGGTATGGGTTGGAAGTTGCAACATTCTTTTGCAAGTCAGACTGCTGTGATTTGTCTGTGGTATCAGTTAGTCATTCGATACTGCTGCCGTCTCCGGTCTCCGATCATTTTCTCCGTGCTCAAAATGCAAAATCACTTTACTCAGACAAATCCCAAATCATCAATACTGATCTGCCTAGATGCGCCATTCGGGGCTAATCGGGTGTTGCGTTCCTCAAGTCGTGTTGTGAGGGATATAATTGCTTTTGACCTCGATCTTCTTCGAGTCGACATTGCCTCGTCACATAGGCCACAGCTAGTACCACATGAAGCCACATAGAGCGGTTGCTTCTGGTCATCAGCTTATATACCTCAGCCATCTGATGCAATTACATCGTGGGGGCTTGAGTCTTTGATGATTGTTCGTTGCACACGCACGTTAAATTTCCATCATATTGTTTCGCCCTTATTTTCTCCACAGCGAGAACTTTGGATGGGCAATATCTTCAAGACCACAGCATGATAGATGGGCGTTGGCAATTGAAGAATGGAACCCCTACCGCCCCTGCCGCCCCATATCTGAGGCTCTCGGACTCTCTCTCGCTCGACCTCTGTTGACTTGAAAAGCTTTTCAGCTCCATCATACTGGCTTTTTTATTTCTCGCCTGCTGTTGCTCTGCTACGAATTGCTGTTGCTCCTACTAAGTCGTACAGGCGCTTGCCAACACCTTTATTCCTTTTGGTGCTGTAAGTTTGGCGTCCTGTGGGCATGCAATCATTGGCATACTCTCATGGTTCTTGCTCGTTGTGCTTTGCTTCAGTGGAATCTTTCCCTCTAAATTCTGGAAAATAGTTCCGACATATTTCTGGAGCCCTACCTGAACTCAGATCCTCGATCCCACGGCATCATTGCATGTTCCTATCTAATGTCTAGCACGCCTCACGGTAACTTCTTTGTCTGCTTTACGTGAAACGATTGAGGCAATCGAGGCGAGGATGCAAGGATTATGAAGTTCAAACACTGTACAATATTGTTGCTGCTGGAAAATGGAATGGAGTGGGAAAGCTATATACGCCACCCAATTGCTATGCTAACGCTGTTGTATCCAATTCCTAACCAATGTATCGTACAGCAACAAACGCGATAAATGTGCTGCTCTTTGCGACTCGAAGTTCACCGCGATCGAACGAAAACTCTGCTCCAACATGCCATATGATTTTGCCTTGATCAATCATCGCCATAACCAGAATCCTTCTCATCACCATCCTCATATGATTCGTACCCCAACAACCCAACAATCTCGCCGTCCTGAGCTGCCTTCTCTTCATCCGATGCCGCCGCTCGTCGCTCAGCGCGGTACGCGCGGAAATCGACGTAGAATATGTATAGCCGTAGGCCGAGAAGAACGAGTTTGAGGACGACGAGAACGGTGTAGAGATTGCGTGTCCAGCGAGGGCTACCTGGTGCTGGCGGCTGCTTCTATTAGCTCGGTCTTCTCGTCAATGGAGTGAGTAGGCTAAAATGAAGGTTGCAATACACCAGGTTTGCGTTGGATCAACATCAAACGACTTACTGGAGTGTATAACATCGCAGGTGCCATGACCATGGGGGACATGCCGGGCATGATTGCTGGCTGGGAGGTTGAACGAAGGTTCTGAGGCTGGCCGGATATGGAGTTTGAAAGATGGAGAGTGATGTTCTGGTATGCTTCTGGTTTGTGGTAAGATTGCTTGGATGGTGATGTTGACGTTGACATGCTCAATTGTTGACACGAAGGGTAGAAAGAGAACAGGTGCACTTGAAGAGTGCGTTAACGCTCTTTCCTTGCTTGTTGTAAGGCTTTCATAGCCTCTGGCGCATATGAACATCGTCGCTTTTCCCATTTGCGGCCGTCCATCACTTGGTGAAGTGCGAATGGGATGTCGACGTGGAAAGTGCGATTCGCTTATGCGTGCTTGAGCAGAACCAGATCATCAGGGAAATGTGCAGCAATGAACCAGCAGCGTTATACAATCGTATTGCTCCCACCATAAGACGAGCCTCCATGCAAATATCGTTTGCCCAAATGCAGACTATCTTCTGAAAACGCCTCCAGCACTTTCTGACATCAAAATAAGTTCAGCAACTGGTTAACAGAAACATGACCATTCGCAACCGGAAGACCGATAGCTCCCAAAATCTTATCCGAAGTAGTCACAGCTCCAAAGATACCACCTTCAGCCTGCACGCTCGCAATAGCAGCATCATGCAAGTTCTGCTCACTCGCCGCTGTAGCATCCTCTACAATCAAGCAATCAAATCCATTATCGTTAGCTTCACGCATAGTGCTGCTCACACATACATCTGTCGTGACGCCACAGATGATCAGGTTCTTGATCCCTTTTAAATTTAGAAGTAGTCCAAAGTCGGTGTGCTGGAAAGCGCTTCGTCCGGGTTTATCGATGATGTTCTCATTGGGAAGAGGGTACAATTCAGGGATGATGTCGTGACCTTTCTCGCCTCGTACAAGCAACCGACCTAGTGGTCCCGGGTCACCAATCCCGAGACCAGATTCGTTGTTTCGGCTTCGATTCAATTCTCGTGTTGAGAGAGTTGATAGATCTGGACGGTGGCCTTCGCGGGTATGGTAGATCGGAAAGCCGTGAGCCCGGAAGACGCTCAGGAGGTGTTGAAGGCGAGGGATGATGGCTCGGACTGGGTTTATGTCGTAACCTTGGTAGACGAGGTAGCCTTCTGGAGCGCAGACTGGATGGAAGTTAGACAGAAACCTCCACAGGACACTTTCTTCTCTATTGGAGCTGAGACTTTTGCACCGTGACCTCGCGAAATTACCAAGAGACGAGACATTCAACAAAAGTGGGATCCGCATAAATAGATAAGAAGGAACCAAAATCGAGAACGGAAGAGTGCTCCCAAAGAAAATAACGGATACATACAGTCCATCTGCATGTCAATGATTACCAAAGCCGTCGTCTTTGGATCGACCATCCCATCAGACGGCCAATCGTATGGTTTCGCTGAGATCTTGGGTTCCATCTTTGAAATTGACAACGTTGAGATTGTTGGAGGATCTGAAAGCTTCCGATCTCAAAACACTGTCTTCCTCTGATTGCTTTCTTTGCCTCCTCGTCTTGACATGGAAACATTTGAAGATGTTTCAGAGGAAGTTTGATATTGACTTTCGTCCGTCTCTGCCGAATATCGGGAATTCGCGCTAGCGTGGGCACTAAGCCGTCCTGGAGATACGAAAGGCGGTGGCCCTTTCATCTCGAAGATTTTGTGACAACAAATTTGCTAATGACTTTACATTTCGGCCTTCGAGCCAAGATTCGAAGGATGAGGCTGAAGAAGACGAAGAGGATGGAAGACTGACAACGCCGATGAGCTCAAAGAACCCCGTTTTAATGGATAGCCTGATTATTTCGTCGGCAAACGGCCATGTCAAGCATAACACGTCGTATGCAGGCAATTGAAATACTCAATATACGATTCAGAGATGGATCCATGTACTTAAATTGGTGCAGCACAAGAATAGTGTAACGAATTCCCATAGCAGGTTATTCATGCGTGCTGGACAACCTACAGGAGGCTGCAAAAGCCCGAGATCGCACGACCGAAGGAGCTGCAGCTCCTGGGACAGCATGCAATTGGATTTGGATATACATTAATATGGTACGAACTGACTCTTGGGAACATTCTCGCGAGACATGGGGAAGCCCGTGGCGGCGTACAGGCTGCGGTACAGATGGACAGGTAATTGCCAAGCGAGCTCTGACGAGTTTCGAGGCAAGCCTTTGACGGCAACTCTAACTACTTGTAAGAATGTCGGTTGTGCCTCTGTGAGTTCAATTGAACCTTCCTGCCTCTCTTCAGTCTTTCAGGAGGACTAACGACGAGGCAAGGTCGCAGCTTATATACTGATGCACGGATCGCCTACTTGGATATCGAGGGTTGTAAAGAACAAGTGTGCAGCACCACCCTTTTTGTGGCTAGAAATATCAAAGGAACTGTGAGGTGCCAGCTCTCATTTACTTCTGCTGCGAATGTCATTCTGTGAATCTCTGGTGCCTCCGGCAAGACAGAGTACACATCTGTTGACATCAAAGTTGCACAGCAGATGAAGCCACCGGCAAAGTTGGCCGTCACAAGAGGCCGCGAGGCCCGGCAAGATTGTGACGGCATTCGAAATTGAGATATCGGAACACAGGCCGAATTGGCCAAACGTAATGTTTCCATTGTCAGATATGAGTGGAGAGATATCAAAGATAAGCTAGGCACTATTTCTTTATCTAGGAGAGAGACGCTTGGGACCCTCCCACTCCTGCGGTCGACCCCACCCTTGAGGAAATCGACTTCCTCCTACCAGGTTCTGGATCTCTCATCTGACCCAGATTCAAGTTGAAGCATCGACGAGTGGTTCAATTGCGTTTCTGCATTTCTTGAAGGTAAAGACTGAATCATAGGTCTTCCAGTATCTGGCGGTGTGCCCAAACATACATGCAACTAGCCATCGCGAATGGTTACTAACCTAGCTGGCAAAGCTGACATCTCCCAAGCATTTTGAAAAGGTCAGATGGGCGTCACGCATCTATTCCGAGGTAGGTAATTTCGTATTGAAATATCCCATGCTTGTCTTTTTAAAGTATAGTTTCCGCACAAGCTTTCCATGCATGCAAGCTCCCCAAGCTGCATACCCACCACTCTGTGCCGTCCCGATAAGCCAGGATCCCCGATTTTGTGACTGACTACTGATCGTAATCGAAAGTCGGCTATTCATATATGCTCGGTGTCTGCCCTTCCCTTCTTGCTTTCATTCCTTGATATTTTGCGATTAGTGTAGTGACCAACTTCACCTATTGTTATACTTCACTAGTCGTCATGGCGGACCCAGAAACCAAAGCCATCTCTACAGATGCCGAGGATACGACATTGGAGCACATGGGCTACCAGCCTGGTACGTATGCAAGTTTTTGCAGGAGAAGCTTTTCACTAACAGTTCATACAGAGCTCAAACGTTCTTTTGGTCTGGTTGGGATGATTGGGTTTTCATTCTCAATAGTCACATGGTATGTTATGCTCTCGTACAATCGACGATTGATAACAAAAACCGTGGCAAAGATGGGTTTCTAACGGGTACTCGCAGCTGGAGCGCATTGGGAGGAGTTCTCGTGACTGGGGTCAATGCCGGAGGACCTCCAGTGATGATCTGGGGTTGGTTGGGCATCTGTTGTGTCGCCTTGTGTGTTGCATACTCAATGGCTGAGATGTGTTCAGAGTATCCTGTTGCTGGAGGTAAGTGGGCTTTCCGGTGAACGTATCTCCTAGAGTTGTGTGCTTTGAATGCCAGCAACTTGGTTGGCATACAGATTTCGAGACTGACTTTGAAGTTACCAGGTCAATACAGCTGGGTCTTTATCTTGGCACCAAAGAGTATCCGCAGACAATTTTCCTACCTGACAGGCTGGTTCATGATTATCGGTAAATGATATGGATCTCCTCTCTTGAGACGATTTTAATTTAGAACAGGCCTCTTGGCAATTGGAGCCACGAATAGCTTCATCTGCGCCAACTTCATCCTGGGACAAGCGAATCTGGTGAACCCGAGCTTCGTGATCGAAAGATGGCACACCGTCCTGGTGGCATGGGCTGTCACCCTGTTTGCGGCGTTCATGAATTTATGGGGGTCGAAAGTCCTGGACAAATTGTCGAAAGGATTCTTGGTGTTCAACATCGTCGCCTTCATCGTTACTATCACGACAATTCTCGCTTGTAATAAAAACAAACAGTCCGCTTCGTTCGTGTTCAAGGACTTCCAGAACTTCACCGGATTTGGAACCTCAATGGCTGGTATCATCGGCATATTGCAGCCTGCGTTCGGAATGTGTTGCTGTAAGTTTTGCTCGAGACGCATGTTGCCAGCCAACTAGCTGACTTTCGAATAGACGATGCTCCAGCCCACATGACAGAAGAGATCAAAGATGCCAGCAAACAAGCTCCAAGAGCTATCGTCCTATCCGTTTACCTCGGCGCCGTTACTGGATTCATATTTCTAATCGCAGTATGCTTCTGCATTGGAGATATCAACGAGGTTGCCTCGACACCAACAATGTCCCCGCTCCTTCAAATATACTTCGACTCCACGAATAGCAACGTTGGATCCTGTTTCCTGGCATCTTTAATGGTTGTCATTGATATTGGTGCTGCCAACGGTCTGCTCGCTGAAGGAGCTCGATCTCTCTATGCTTTTGCTCGTGACGAAGGACTGCCATTCTCCTCCGTCATTCGAAAGGTCGAGCCTAAGCACCAAATGCCAGTCGTTGCAATCGCTCTCGGAGCAATCATTCAGATGGCATTCTGCAGTATATACTTCGGCACCGTCACCGGTTTTAATACGATCATCGCCATAGGCACGGAAGGCTTTTACCTTTCATACGCTATGCCTTTGCTGGTCCGCCTGATCTCCTACTTCAGTGGAAATCACAGACAGCTCTCTGGACCATGGGCTATGAGACCAGCGGTGTCATTGACACTCAACGCCATAGGCCTAACTTACTTGCTCTTCGCATGCATCACGTTCAACTTTCCGTCTGTGTATCCTGTAAACAGCGAGAATATGAACTATACCTCGGCGGCGGTCGGAGTTATCATGTTGATTGCTGCCCTGACGTGGTTCACGACTGCAAAGAAGCAATTCTCGGGACCCGAGGTTCATATTGAGGGTGTGGCAGATGTCGGAGCCGATGCGGTTGAGTTTGAAAGGGTCGGGAGGAGTGAGAAGAAGACTTAGCTATGGGTCCAGACTTGAAGAGAATGTATGAGAGGAAATTGAGAACTTGCAATTCTTACTAGGTGGAAAGATACTCACTACCGACACTCTGCACTATATACCTGGACTTGATATGTTATGGTAGTTCGACAATTTGTCAGATGTCTTTTAGCAAAAGTTCAAAATAACCTGCCCCCTGGGGAGTGTCTGCGATCTTGACGAATCTATTAGAAGTTCTTGCTGTGGACCATAGCAACGATGCGAGGATGAGCCCCATGTTTCGTTTCAATGACAGCTCACTCGGAAGCATCTAGGATCATCCTGTCATGTGGATGATTGTGAGATGCATGATCATGCACTCGAACCGAATTTGTAGACAGACCAAAATTTGAGTGAGAGATAGGCATCGGTTTTGGTACCTAGACTCTCGACTTTATGACAACGTGCTGTCGTGGTCTTCCATTTGTGCTAATAGCTGTGGTGAAGTGGAAAGCTCAAAAGAGAGTCAGCCTGTCTGGGAATAGGGAATATGGGCCTTAATCTTGATTGAATCATGTCAACCTTCAACAATACATCAGGATGTGTCGCCATCAAGAATGCGGCATTTGCTGCGAACACCCCTGAGTTTGGATCTGATCTGAGCAGAGGCACCTCCGTACAGATGCATTTTACCGCGGTGCATGAACTGCTTCCAATTCATGAACCCATACAGGCACTTGAGTTTTGGAACCTGCTCGTCGCGTAATTGACTGATTGAGTGAATTTATCCAGTAGAATTGATGACGCGAAGCCACCGAATGCATTGTCCAGGAGAGAGTTCCTCATTTAGCGGAATTGATTGCGAGTTGAAGATTGGCGCACCGCCGCACCTGCACCCTAATCGAGGAGATGGTCCAACAGGTCTGTCGGTTCACATGTACTCGTTGCTGCACCGACACGTCCAATTTGGCCGACCCCTGCGCTAGAGTGTGAACTCAACAACGATAGCCTCCCTGAATCAACATCATTGCCAAACGACAACTACGACCAGCGACAACACCCTCCGGCACAGAGGGACTCTCCGAATACCTGGACACTAACAACAGTGCGATAACAGAGCTATTGAATTGCATTACATCCGATTTACAGCAGTTTCATTCACCAAACACCAACAGACCGACCGACCGATCGATCTATCACGAACAACCAAACACGACAACCAAGCGCGCGGACCAGCTTATTCGATACAAGCACACCGCTACACCAGCACAAAACCACAAAGGAACACCGTCTGAGCGTCCTCAGGGGCAGTAGGAGAAAGTCAGACCTCTTCAGAGGTATATTGGAGGTTGGGAAACCTCACAGATGCCAGCTTGCGCACAGCTAGCAAACACACGGTAAACACCACCACCGCCGCTCATGGATGAGCCACCTTCGTCCCCGCCGACAGATCTGTCGACCCCAGAAAGCGCGCTTGCATATTATAAATCGCAATATGAACAACTCGAGCATGAGTTAGCGGAGTTCCAGGCATCCAGTCAGGAGCTCGAGGCAGAATTGGAGAAGGATGTTGAGGCTGCCGAGAAGAGGGAACGTGTGCTGCAGGAGAAGGCTGAGAGCTTGGGATTTGAGGTCGAGGAATGGAAGGTATGCTTAGCCCATTACTCCTGTCGATGCGCCGTTATCCGTCCTTGATTTAACGGTGCGTTGCAGTCCAAATACAAGCAGTCCAAAACCGAGGCGAACACGGCGCAAAACACCCTCCAGAAAGAGATCACCACACTTCGAGATACAAACCGGACACTACAGCTAAGATTACGCGACATCGAAGTTCAGAATGATGACTTTGAGAGGCAAGCGCGGAATACTTCATCATCGTTGGAAGACCTTGAGTCAAAGTACAATGTTGCGATCGAAAGAGCCGTCATGATGGAGGAAGAGATCAAAGTTGGAGAGCAGGAAAGAGAAAACCTGCGGATCGAAACTCAGCGCCTACGAGATGAGCTTGCGGACCTCAGAATAGAAGCAGAGATAATGCAGGACAAACTCCGGAAACGACATGTTCCAAATATTGCAACCGATATCACGGCGCCAAACTCTCCTTCTCTTGGAGACTCTCCCACATCTACTGCCTCTTCTCCAATGATCACGACTCCACCAGATACGAAATCAATTTCCACCACCGATGGAATATCCGATGCACCCACCCCTCCTTCTCCGCCTATCTCGGATGCTTCTGGTTCAGCGAAACGAATGCTGAAGACTCCTATGAATCCGCCGAGAAGCAAGATGAAGCTTCCTTCCGGAGATTCGAGCACGACGCCGAAACCTGCAGCACGATACCCATCTGGCAATTTGCGAAGCTCGAGGGGACCACCACCATCTGCCCCACCTAGTTCCACGCGCATGCGCAATGCAACTCCTGCTGTTATTCGAAATGCCAAAAGCAAGGCACCAGCAACCCGCGGGCTGCCTAATTCAACGTCCCTTACACACATTCGAAGTCTCACAGCGCAGATGCAGAGGTTGGAACAACGTGTGCATTCTGCGAGATCGAAACTGCCTGCCCCAGTCAATACTCCGCCTCGAGCATCTCCTCGAAACGGATCGGCTTTGGGGCAGAATTATATGCCTTCCAGTGTCACCATAAGGAGCAGGAAACGGACTGGAGGAAGCACGATAAGTAACTCATCAATAGCACCAGAAGACACTCCACAATCATCAACAAAACACGTTGCAAGGCTATCTACATCGGGTATCAGCAGATTATCCTTTGGTCCACTCCCAAGCCGCGAGAATACCGACAGCAGGCCCAGCAGCCGAGCGAGCGCTACCAGCTACGTCCGACCTGATCGCCCTGTGAGCCGGACCGAGATTGCTCGTCCTGTGAGCCGCACATCGATGTCAGGGGCTCGTACGCCACTGGGGCACTACTCCCAGTCCTCGATTGCCGAATCTCGGAGACCAAGGTCTAGCATTGGCGGCAACTACGGGGCATCACACGGCCATGGTCATTCCCAGAGTGTCTCACATATCGATCTTGATGAATCTCGGGAGCTGGATTTTGCAACCCCTAGCCGAAGAAATACATACGGCAAAGGGGACTTGGAAAGCAGTGCCATTCCTGGCCCACCTGGACTTGCAAGACGGAAAAGCGGTCCACTTGGCATGACGACTTTACCCAGGAGGACGACCAGCGGAGGACCAGCTTCAAGAGACGGAGACAAGGCAGAGAGTGGGATGAAGCCTCCAGGTCGACCAAGGAAGCTTTCTGGTGTAGGAGAGACATATTGAACATGGACAAGGCCGGCTGTATACTGAAATTCTTTGCTTGCACTGCACACGACTTGTATACGACTTTATGACGGGGGTGGAATGTTTACTTGTGGCTTGAGCATTGGTGCAACTGGCGTTTTGTCGATTCTTCTACATACCTATACTTTGCATTGCGAGATTATTAGGTGCATTGCATTGTACTAAGGAGGGAGGATGGATGGATTGATGGAATAGGAGGGCTGCCACTTCATTCGTTGGAATGCTCGGGTTGGCTGGGCTGCTTGCTTGATTGATAGCTAGATAAGCTAATTCTGAACGAAGACATTTCGATGCTTAAAAGTCGTTTGTCTACGCGTGCAACATTATATGGCAGCAATGTCTACAGTAAAGCAAATAGCCGAGAAGCCAATAGCTGTGACCCGCCAACGGTCAGGAAGCTATCCTAAGATGATTAGAGCAACATTTCTGAGATCTAAAGTAGATCGCCGAGAGACGAGTGGTTGGTTACCAGACCCAGATTGCTACTGTACAAACCTTGTGATACAGGAGGTTGTGCTGTTTTTAGAAGTATCGGTGAGGATTTGGGGTGTGGCTTGTATCTGCAGACCACGAGAAGCCGCCGAAGCGAAGGAGGATCAGATGGATGGCTGGATGGATGAGTGAGCACTGAGCTCAGCCGGACCTCCGTAAACAGTCCGTACCGTACCGTACCCGGCGTACCTCCACAACAGTATCTAGGTAGTACTCTGCGATATGAAATAAAAGTCACAGGTTGGCGCTTGCTCAGCCTTGCCTTGTTTAGTCTTTTGGAATCCGATCAGAGACAATGTTGCACTATGGAATGCATGCCGGCCGGCAGCTAGGTATTCTGCACCGTGGGTGATGTCTCATTAGGAGGGAAGTAAGGAATATGTGGCCGAATGTAGATGCCAAACAATGACATGCTTGTAGCTTCGATGTAGAACAGTTGGTTCGTACAGAGCTAGCGGTGTGAGCATTGACTGGTAGGTAGTTGATACCACGGACCGGGACTTTTGGTTGTAAGCTGAAGCCAACGAGAACATTGTTTAGTCCTGGGAGGCCGCTGTTTCGTGATCAATAACCTCAAATGCAGGCAAAAGCCGGCCGAATAAAAGGTCATCCGGATGAAAGGAGTGAACAAATAATAATGTTGGAAGACCAAGAAGACCAAGTTGAAAAAGGTTCAAGACAAAAGTTCGGATGTTCAAAGTGCTGGATCTCAGCATTCGGGCAAGAGTGGAGCCCATCTGGTCCCATCCCGACATGTTGGGGAAGTTCCTTGAGGCGGAATGGGTGCCGCCACACTTAGGACGCCGGCATAGACTGGGATTGTGCAGACACCTGCGTCATGGTCCATGGAGTCCGGCCACTGCGGCCAGTGAGGAAGTCAGGAAATGTGCGATCTGGCGTGCATGTCAGTGCAGGGAGATGAGGGGAGGGGGAGGGCAGGCCAGTGATTAGAATAGCCCGGCCGCCGTGTGGTGGGTGGGTGCTGTGGTGGTGTATTATTGTACTGTAGGTATCTACGAACGGACTCTCAGACTCAACAACTTAGTGAGATCCAGACAGGACAAGATGCATTTAAGTATACTAGATGGCTTCGATCGATCGATCCGAACCCGTCCGTCGGCTTATGATGAGATCTTGAATTTCGGTGATAGATAGATAGATTGATAGATGCATAAATAAATGTTTGCTGGGGACTTGTGCAGATTAAGATTGTCTGAGATTGTCTCTTCTTTCAATCTGTTGGAGAGCAGTGAGCATCCAGCCTACGCCGTATCGGGCATGGGCGACTGGAGTTCGTTGGGTCGCTCACCGAATTGGAGGCCGGCCAGCAGTGGCTGTTGAGGAAAGCGGAGAGAGCTTGGGAGCTCAAGGTTTGGTTTGGTTTGGTTTTAGGGTCGTCGACGAGGCTAGGGGGTGAGAGATGGCCCGCTGCTGGGCATTGGGTAAGGGTAAGGGCGAGGGTAAGGTAGGGTGGGTAGGAGCAAGGGCCTGTTGAAGGGGAGAGGACGGACAGCTGGAAGGAAAGGGAAGGGAAGGAAACGAATTATTATTTCATAAACCCTCCTCCACAACACAACTTTCTCCCCGTGTACAACAACCTACATTTCAAAACTCCTTCCTCCCTCCCTCTACCCAAGAAAATCTTCATCTTCTCTCCTCCCCTCCTCCTCCCACTCCGAGTACTTTGCTTCCTCCCGTAACTTTCAATTCTGCCTCTGTCGTTGATACCCCCCACAGCCTCCTCTCGTCGAGGTCTCTAATTCGGCGCCGTCTCAGATTCGGCGACTTTGAACAACCACCAGCTTCTCAGCCCCGAATCCTATTCTCGAGAGACATACATATAATCTCAGGGCCAAGCAAGCAATTCACTTTGTACAGTTTTGGGATACAGCACTTACCCGCATTACCACTGGCGACCTCACTCTGTCCGCTCGTCCTCCGCGAGCATTGATTTCTGCATAATGGCGGCAGTCAATGGCAATGGGAAGGCCACAAACGGCACGGTCCCAATCATGAATGGCTCGACTTCATATGCGGCCAAACACAAGCTGGCAGACCATTTCATCGGTGGAAACAAGCTGGAAAATGCTGCTCCGGGTCCTGTCAAGGACTTCGTGGCAGCTCACGATGCCCACACGGTCATCACCAACGTACGTATAAACAAACGGACAAAAGTACCAATGGCTCAACTAACCAATCGCACAGGTTTTGATTGCCAATAACGGTATTGCTGCAGTCAAGGAGATTCGATCCGTACGAAAATGGGCTTACGAAACATTCGGCGACGAAAGGGCTATTCAATTTACGGTCATGGCTACACCAGAGGATTTGCAGGCGAACGCAGATTATATCCGGATGGCAGATCAATATGTTGAGGTCCCTGGAGGAACAAATAATAACAACTACGCAAACGTGGAGTTGATTGTAGATGTTGCTGAGCGTATGAACGTTCATGCAGTCTGGGCTGGATGGTAGGTGGTTTCGTGATTTTTGTTTGGGGTGTTTACTTACTGATTCCTGAACAGGGGCCACGCTTCAGAAAACCCAAAACTGCCAGAATCGTTAGCAGCTTCGCCGAAAAAGATTGTCTTTATTGGTCCTCCAGGATCTGCCATGCGATCTCTTGGTGACAAGATTTCCTCAACAATTGTCGCACAGCACGCCAAGGTTCCTTGCATTCCATGGTCGGGAACTGGTGTCGACCAGGTGGATGTTGCCGAAGACGGTATTGTCACAGTCGAGGATGATGTCTACATGAAGGGCTGTGTCCAGTCATGGCAGGAAGGTCTCGAGAAGGCGAAGCAGATTGGCTTCCCTGTCATGATCAAGGCCTCCGAGGGTGGTGGTGGAAAGGGCATCCGAAAGGCGGAAAGCGAGCAAGGCTTCGAAGCCCTTTACAAAGCCGCTGCCAGCGAAATTCCCGGATCTCCCATATTCATCATGAAGCTGGCCGGAAATGCCAGACATCTGGAGGTACAACTGCTGGCCGACGAGTACGGAAACAACATTTCGCTTTTCGGCAGAGATTGTTCCGTTCAACGCAGACATCAAAAGATTATTGAGGAAGCACCAGTCACGATCGCAAAGCCAGAGACTTTCCAGGCAATGGAGAAGGCTGCTGTTCGTCTTGGTCGTCTCGTGGGTTACGTTTCAGCTGGTACCGTCGAGTACCTCTATTCGCACTCCGACGACAAGTTCTACTTCTTGGAACTCAACCCCAGATTGCAAGTCGAGCATCCAACTACTGAAATGGTCAGTGGTGTCAATCTGCCTGCTGCGCAACTCCAAATTGCGATGGGTCTTCCTCTGCACAGAATCCGCGACATCAGATTACTGTATGGAGCGGATCCCCAAACCTCAAGCGAGATCGACTTCGACTTTTCCAAGGAGAACAGCTCTCTTACCCAGCGCCGCCCAAAACCAAAGGGCCACACCACTGCGTGCCGTATCACGTCCGAAGACCCAGGAGAGGGTTTCAAGCCTTCAAGCGGTACCATGCACGAGTTGAACTTCAGGAGTAGTTCCAATGTATGGGGTTATTTCTCTGTTGGAACTGCTGGTGGTATCCACAGCTTCTCCGACAGTCAATTCGGTCACATTTTCGCCTATGGTGAGAACAGATCAGCATCGCGGAAACATATGGTTGTCGCTTTGAAGGAACTGAGCATTCGTGGTGATTTCCGAACCACTGTCGAGTACTTGATCAAGCTTCTGGAGACACCTGCATTCGAAGGCAACACAATCACTACTGGATGGCTCGATGAGCTCATCTCGAACAAGTTGACTGCCGAGCGACCAGATCCCATGCTTGCTGTTGTTTGCGGTGCCGTTTGCAAGGCACACATCGCAAGCGAGGCTTGCATTTCTGAGTACAGAAACAGCTTGGAGAAGGGTCAAGTCCCAGCCAAGGACATCTTGAAGACTGTCTTCCCCATCGACTTCATTTACGATGGCCACAGATACAAGTTCACCGCCACCCGATCGAGCTTGGACAGCTACCACTTGTTCATTAACGGCTCGAAGTGCTCAGTCGGCGTTCGCGCTTTGAGTGACGGAGGTCTTTTGGTTCTCCTCAGCGGCCGGAGTCACAACTTGTACTGGAAGGAAGAGGTTGGAGCCACTCGCTTGAGTGTTGACAGCAAGACTTGCCTGCTTGAGCAAGAGAACGACCCTACACAACTCCGAACTCCATCTCCAGGAAAGCTCGTTAAGTTCACAGTCGACAATGGAGAGCACATTAAGGCTGGTCAAGCGTTCGCTGAAGTTGAGGTCATGAAGATGTACATGCCTCTCATTGCTGGCGAAGATGGTATTGTGCAATTCATCAAGCAGCCAGGAGCTACTCTGGAGGCTGGTGACATTATCGGCATACTTGCTCTTGATGACCCTTCAAGAGTCCAGTCTGCCCAGCCTTTCCTTGGCCACCTCCCAGATCTTGGACCACCACAAGTCGTTGGCACCAAGCCCGCCCAACGATTCCTTCTCCTCCACAGCGTTCTTGCAAACATCCTCAATGGCTTCGACAACCAAGTCATCATGGCCTCCACCCTCAAGGAGCTGATTGAAGTTCTCCGAGACCCAGATTTGCCATATGGCGAGTGGAACGCTCAATTCTCTGCTCTCCACGCAAGAATGCCTCAGCGTCTCGATGCCACTTTCACCCAGATTGTTGATCGTGCACGCGTTCGCAAGGGCGAGTTCCCAGCAAAGAACTTGTCTAAGGCATTCTCCAAGTTCTTAGAGGAGAATGTTGCTCCTAGCGACGTCGAGACTCTGAAGACTACTCTTTTGCCCTTGACTGAGGTCCTTGACCGATATGCCGAGGGTCAGAAGGTCCACGAGTTTGATGTGTTCTCCGGTCTGTTGGAGCAATACGTATCAGTCGAGAAGCTGTTCTCTGGCCGCCAATCGCGTGATGAAGAGGTCATCTTGAAGCTCAGAGACGAGAACAAGGATGACAGCTTCAAGGTTGTCCAGATCGTCCTTTCTCACAGCAGAATTGGCGCTAAGAACAACTTGATTCTCGCCATTCTCGACGAGTACAAGCCCAACAAGCCAAGCGCAGGCAATGTTGCCAAGTACTTCCGCCCAGCTCTCCGAAAACTCACCGAGCTCGAGAGCAGACAGACCGCAAAGGTTGCGCTCAAGGCTCGTGAGCTTCTCATCCAATGTGCTATGCCATCTCTGGAAGAGCGTGCTGCTCAAATGGAGCACATTCTCCGATCATCCGTTGTCGAATCCCGATATGGTGAGACAGGATGGGAGCACAGAGAGCCAGATCTCGAGGTCCTCAAGGAAGTTGTCGACTCCAAGTACACTGTCTTCGATGTTTTGCCCATCTTCTTCGGTTACCAAGACCCATGGGTCTCGCTCGCTGCTCTCGAAGTCTACATTAGACGAGCTTACCGTGCCTACTCCTTGAAGAAGATCGAATACCACAACGACTCGGCTGAGCCCCCATTCATCGTCTCCTGGGACTTCGTTCTTCGAAAGGTTGGTGCTTCAGAGTTCGGCATGCCGATCCAGTCGTCGGCTCCTTCCACCCCAGCAACCCCATCCTATGAATCTGGCAACCCATTCAAGCGTGTCAGCTCCATCAGCGACATGTCTTACCTCGTCAACAAGACCGACAACGAGCCGACTCGAAAGGGTGTCATCGTTCCAGTGCAATATCTGGATGAAGCCGAAGAATATCTCTTGCGCGCTCTGGAGGTATTCCCAAGCGCTGGCAAGACCAAGAAGTCTGCCGCAAGTGGATTAATGCCAGACTTGAACGGCAAGCGCAAGACTCTGTCTCCAATCGCTACCGAGGATGAGCTCACCGCTGTCTGCAATGTTGCTGTCCGCGATTCGGAGAGTCTCGATGATAACGAGACCATCGCCAGAATCAACCTCATTGTCAAGGAATACAAGGAGGAGCTCCTGGCCCGCCGTATTCGTCGTCTCACATTCATCTGCGGTCACAAGGATGGATCGTATCCAGGCTACTACACTTTCCGTGGCCCCGAGTACGAGGAAGACCAGAGCATTCGACACATCGAGCCTGCCTTGGCCTTCCAACTTGAACTTGGGAGACTTTCTAAGTTCAGAATCAAGCCAGTTTTCACCGAGAATCGCAACATCCACATTTATGAGGCGACCGGCAAAGATGTTGAGGGCGACAAGCGTTACTTCACTCGTGCTGTTGTCCGTCCTGGTAGACTTCGTGATGAGATCCCAACTGCTGAGTACCTCATCTCAGAGTCTGATAGACTTATGAACGACCTCCTCGATGCTCTAGAGATCATTGGCAACAATAACTCCGATCTCAACCACATCTTCATCAACTTCTCTCCCGTCTTCCCACTCCAACCACCTGAGGTTGAAAAGGCTCTCGGCGGCTTCCTCGAGCGCTTTGGACGCCGTCTCTGGCGCCTCCGTGTTACCGCTGCTGAGATCCGCATCATCTGCACAGAGCCTACCACTGGCATGCCATACCCATTGCGTGTTGTCATCACCAACACCTCTGGATACGTCATTCAAGTCGAGATGTATGCTGAGCGCAAGTCCGAGAAGGGCGGCGATTGGGTCTTCCAGAGCATTGGAGGCACCACAAAGGTTGGTTCCATGCACTTGAGACCTGTATCCACACCATATCCTACCAAGGAGTGGTTGCAACCAAAGAGATACAAGGCTCACATTATGGGCACTCAATACGTCTACGACTTCCCAGAGCTCTTCAGACAAGCTATCCAGACCAGCTGGGTCAAGGCTGTCAGCAAGCACGCATCGTTGGCAGACAAGCAACCCCCAACCGGTGAGTGCATCGACTACAGCGAGCTTGTACTGGATGACAAGGACAACCTCGCCGAAGTCTTCCGTGAGCCTGGTACCAACACTCACGGAATGGTCGGTTGGATTGTGACAGCCAGAACTCCAGAGTATCCTCGCGGCCGAAAGTTTGTCATTGTCGCCAACGACATCACTTTCAAGATTGGTAGTTTCGGACCTAAGGAAGATCAGTTCTTCAACAAGTGCACAGAGCTTGCGAGGAAACTTGGTATCCCCCGTATCTACCTTTCTGCCAACTCTGGTGCTCGTATCGGCATGGCTGAGGAGCTGATTCCTCACTTCAACATTGCCTGGAACAACCCCGAGAAGCCAGAGGCCGGCTTCAAATACTTGTACTTGAAGGCTGATGCTAAGAAGCGTTTCGAGGATGGCAAGAGCAAGGACGTCATCACCGAAGAGGTCACTGAAGATGGTGAAGTTAGACATAAGATCGTTACCATCGTTGGTGCTGAGGATGGTCTTGGTGTTGAATGTTTGAAGGGCTCTGGTCTGATTGCTGGTGCTACTAGCAGAGCCTACGAGGACATCTTCACCATAACTCTGGTCACTTGTCGATCAGTCGGTATGTATCTCCCAAAAAAGGCACATACGATTTACTAACACTGATAGGTATTGGTGCCTACTTGGTCCGTCTTGGACAGAGAGCCATTCAAATCGAAGGCCAGCCAATCATCTTGACCGGTGCCCCAGCTATCAACAAGCTGCTCGGTCGTGAAGTTTACACCTCCAATTTGCAACTTGGAGGCACTCAGATCATGTACAAGAACGGTGTGTCTCACATGACTGCCAACGATGATTTTGAGGGTGTCTCCAAGATCGTTGAGTGGATGGCCTACGTCCCAGACAAGCGAAACAGCCCATTGCCAATCGGACCAGCTGTTGACTCTTGGGACCGTGACATCGTCTACACTCCTCCACCTAAGCAACCATACGACGTGAGATGGTTGATTGCTGGTAAGGATGATGACGAGGGATTCATGCCTGGTCTCTTTGACAAGGATTCATTCGTCGAGACTCTCGGTGGCTGGGCGAAGACCGTGGTTGTCGGCCGTGCACGACTTGGCGGCATCCCCATGGGTGTGATTGCGGTTGAGACCCGCTCGGTTGAGAATATCACCCCTGCCGATCCCGCAAATCCGGATTCGATGGAACAGATCACGAACGAGGCCGGTGGAGTCTGGTACCCGAACTCTGCTTTCAAGACCGCTCAAGCCATCAAGGACTTCAACAATGGTGAGCAATTGCCATTGATGATCTTGGCCAACTGGAGAGGTTTCTCAGGTGGACAACGTGATATGTACAATGAGGTCCTGAAATACGGATCTTACATTGTCGATGCTCTCGTCAAGTATGAGCAGCCAATCTTTGTCTACATTCCACCTTTCGGAGAATTGCGTGGTGGTTCATGGGTAAGTCATCTGCACCTATTCGTTTTGAACCTAGCTAACAGTTTCAGGTTGTCGTTGATCCCACTATCAACCCAGAATTCATGGAGATGTATGCTGACGAGGATGCTCGTGGTGGTGTCTTGGAGCCAGAGGGTATTGTGAATATCAAATACCGCAGAGACAAGCAGCTCGAGACCATGGCTCGCTTGGACCCTGAGTACGGCGCGCTCCGCAAGCAATTGGCCGACAAGTCCTTGACCCCAGATCAAATCTCGGATGTTAAGGTCAAGGCCACTGCCCGGGAGCAATTGCTCCTCCCAGTGTACATGCAAGTCTCGCTGCAATTCGCCGATCTCCACGACCGTGCTGGCCGAATGAAGGCCAAGGATGTTATCAGACAATCTTTGGTGTGGAGAGAGTCGAGAAGATTCTTCTACTGGCGTGTACGCCGTCGTGTGAACGAGGAGTATATCTTGAAGCGCATGGCATCTGCCTCCAAGAACCCTCTCGCATCACGAGCACGCAATATCGAGACTCTCGCTGCCTGGACTGGTATCCCCAAATTCTCGCACGCCGATCGCGAAGTTGCCATGTGGTATGAGGAGAACAGAAAGACTGTGCACGAGAAGGTTGAGTCTTTGAAGACGGAGGGTGTCGCTTTTGATGTTGCCAGCTTGTTGAGAGGAAACAGCAAGGGTGGCTTGAAGGGTGTGCAACAGGTGCTCAGCATGCTACCTGCTAATGAGAGGGAAGAGGCCCTCAGATTCTTGAGCCAGGCATAATTTAGATAGGGTTTACTTCGGGGTTCTTTGCTGGGAAGGAAAGACGGGTTTGCTGCGACTTGCGTCAAGCGTGTACAGTGGTTTGCATTCAAACATTTGTAAATTGAGGGTCGTTCATATAGGCGTTTGTAAGAAAGCAATGCAATTTTAGTATCACTCTAATCTGACCGCTTCCTCGGCTACAAAGTGTCAAATGTCAAATTAAATGTGGTGAGCATGAGATCGACTGTCACCGAACGAACAGTCCGGAGAACTTGATACTGCGCTTCCCTCTATCAGGTAATCTTCAATCTCGATTGGCCCTCCTGGACCATGCGATGATATTCAGATTGGGCTCATGCTGTCCGCCCCATCTTCTTTCTCCGGCATGCGACGTCTCCGAGTGCTGGGATCGCCGTGCGGGCGTCTCAGCGGCTCTGGGGACCATGTGGTGATCTGAGGGAGCTCGGATGAACGTCACGTGGATGCTCACTTCTGTCGCTGGATGTGGCTTTGGTTGTCATGCATGTGTGCTCTCGAGTGATAGCAAGACGATTATGATTTGATCGCGTAGAGATGAGGTCTGAGAGCCGCAAGTTCGGATGATGAGCAGGCAGGGGGACAGGTGGTGAGGGTGCATTTGGACTTTTGGAGGCTTGCAGAGAAGCTTCCATGGACTGGGTTCAAGATTAATTCCAAGCTAGTGTCGTCTGATGTCTCTGTCTAGCTGACGATGATGAGGGATGAGCGCGGAGCACTCTGCATGCATTGCTTAAGGCATCTGGTATAGCACGGATGGTTGGGGATGTGGGGAGTCACGGAGCTACTTCTCGATTGTTGCTCAGACTTGTTGCAATGGAGAGTGGTGTTGTACAGCATGATTGACGTCTTGCGAGGAGTAGGCAACCGAATTAGGTGATTCCGGATGGAGCTTGTGCTGCTAGTCTCCCCATCTCGGGATTGAGAACTGAAGGTCGAGCTTGAAATCTGACTGCAGTCCTGGGGTGCAGGTAGTAGAGCAGGTGAGTGCCGGGGTCTGTAATGAGGAAGTCCTCTGCATGTGGACCACTTTCTCATGCTGCAGACCATCAGTCACCGGTCATTACTATTGCATCATATGCTTTCTTGGCTGGGCAACGACTGTTCCGATGTCATCCGCTATGATATCAGGAAATAGCTGCATAAAGCGATATTATATTGCCTTCACGGGTATGCTACCGGGCCTGTCCCGAGAAAGAAAGTTCGTTCAGTTCTTAGAGTGCGTGTTATTATCGCTTTTCGTTTTTGACATTTACCCTCCTTCAGCCCGACTGGTTCTTGTCTTTCCTCCTTCCTTTCTTCCTTTTGGTTTCTTGCTTCACGCTTGTATGCCGTCGTGTTGTTCATTCGTTGCTACACTCATTGCGTTTGCCCACTCGTTCATACTTCGTCTGAGGATATTGCCGATTTTCATCTGTCGGCTCTATGTCATTTATCCTCTTTTTGAACAAACAGAATCCTCGGATATTGGTTCAGTGCTGTTCTGATTCTGGTCCAGTTCGATTCGTTTTAATACATCCACGGATTTCACACAAAACGACAACTGAAGATACCTGTCCGACTAGCCAGTCCTGCTCCTGTACTTCGCCGTCATTCTCAAGATGCTGGAAAACACGCTCTTTTAACCAGTCTTTCCTTCTCTCGGCTGCTGCTGGCAAGCTTACATTCTTTTGCGTGCCGGATCACACATTCATTTATAATCTTACATTACCTTCTTTTGACACCCCACATGCTATCAATAGCTCCCAATTGCTTTCCACAGGCTGGAAGCTACGACTCCGCGAGACTGAGAGAAGATCGGAACATACAGACAGCGTAAGATTTACTTGAATGTCATTGAACGGTTTCTTACCGCCGGGATGGGGCGGCGGATGGCCCTTTCCATCTGTTACTCCGCAACCATCACCTCCTGGTTTTCCACCTACTGCATCACCGCCAGTACCGATACCAATACCAACCTCAATGCCACCAGGTGTACCCACGTCTACACCACCACCAACACCTACAGACTTCACAGTCACACTTCCATTTCCACCACCTAGTTCCACGACTGTCACTTCCCTCGTTACAGTACAGCCAACTAGCATCACTACTATCACCACAACAAATGTATCCACAAACGTCATCTCCACGATCACAGAAACATCAACCACACTCTCCGTCACACCCCTCCCGAATCCAGCTGCCACATCAGCAATAGCCGGCCAATCCTCACTGCTCCGGTCAAACGCCACACTCTCACGTACAAACATCACCGTCTCTCTTGTCCTGGGTACGCTCTCCCTCCTACTCGTCGCTGCACTCCTCACAATTTTCATCCTGTACATCCGTCGCAGGAGGAAGAACCCGCATTCAGATGACGAGAGCCCACCTTTCACATCCCTCGCACCTCGGCCCGCGCCAGACTTCACTGTCGGCGGGTCAAACTTTCAGAGTAGTGTGTCGGCGCCAAATCTGCCGCCTAGTCATATGAGAGAGACGAGCTTGAGCATGGGACCGAGGGGTGGAACTGCGGACAGCAATAGGAGGGCATTGGCGGCAGGTCTGACCGTGGGTGCTGCTGCTGGTGTTGGCGCAGCAGGTGGGGCTGTATCGGGTCCTACAGTCAGTACACCGCGAAGAGTCTTCTTCAGGAGTTCTTCGGCACCTGTTGAGGCACCTACTCCACCGCCGAGGATCCCGCCGTTTAGAGGCCTGGGATTGCCGAGTATAGGTCTTTTTGGAAGAAGTCCGAGTGCGACGTCTAGTCCGACGCCGAAGGGCAAGGAGAAGGAAATGGGGACTCCTCCGCCGAGACCCGCTACGGCTGGTGCTGGGTCTGCTACTACATTTGGACCGAGACCTAGTGTAGAGAGGTTGGGAAGTGATCAGCTGGCTTTGGCGAGGCAGAGTAGCATGCCCTTGTATCATGAGGCGCTGAGGAGCCAGGCCGAGATGGAGAGAGAGGCTAGTGTGAGGGCACAGGCTGATAGGTTGGGACTGCCGGTTATTGCTGTGCAGAGGAGTGAAGGTGGTGAAAGTGGGAGTCTGGAGAGTGAGATGTTTGAGGAGAAGTCAAGTGGAGATGAGAAGGAAGCTGCTGGGGGAGAAGCAGAAGAGGAGAGTGATAGTAGTGGTGAGAGGGACAGAGAGAGGGAGAGGAAGGCTGGACTTGGTGTTGCGAGTGGCAATGGTGCTGATAATGGACGTGCTGGTGTTCTGCATAGTACGAGGGCTAGCAGTGGGGTGTTTCCTGATACCGAAAGAGATATGCCGGAAAGGAGTGAGAAAGATGTATACAGCTGATTGTTCGACAACTGGCTTGCATGGGTCCTGAGAAAAGCGAGACAGAGATGCATTGAGCTTCGAGGGCACGCCACTGGTGGTGCTGGACAACAATACACGAAGAGGAGAGACGACGCCAACTAGAATGCCTAATTCAATAAAACGACGTTGGACGGCCGATGGGAACTGAACGCTTGGTCGGCACGAAAATGGCTGGCTAGTTTACCTCCCGTTTCAAAACGTCAAGACGTGATGAGAGAAATATTCTGGCGACAGCATTGCCAGGGCTTGATGCCATGAGATGATACCCAGTAGCATTTTCGATATGAAACACTACAATTTTTCTTCGTTGTGAAAGACAGGAGGAGGCCATCACTTGATGGGCCTGGCGAGGTCTGGTTATGATTCTGGTGCGATTGTATAGGGATGGGCTTTGAACTGTGATGGGATGATATGGACATAAAACTTCGTTTCTTTGGTTGGGATTTTGAGATGTACAGATAGATGGGTATTCTAGTTTAAGAAGAGTTTTCAAATCATTGCTGTGCTCCACTCCATTTAAAAAGAAATAGATTCTGAACTACCTTGGCCCTCGAGGTGGCTGGTGTCTGTTCTGTCTTCAACTGAGGACGCTGCACTGGACTTTGGGGGATTCGAGACCATGATTTGCTTATGGACCTATTTGACCGACTGGTCTTGATGTTGCTTCTCCAGCAGCAGAGTAATCATACAAGAAAGAGAGTTTACAACTATGTTGCTCAATTCAAAGAGCTATTCAGCACTGTCTTAAATACGATCATGCGGACGTGCTATGCAAGACATACGAGGTGCTCATGGCTCTAGTCTCTTGAAACAAAAGCTCAGATGTAATCATAATATAAAGAGTATGCTGCTACTCTGGAGCGGACTCGAAGCGCAAGGCTTTGCGAACCAATTCATCGACTCGCTCTACATGATGAAAAGTTTACAATCCCCTGCAAAACAAGAAGGGTCTCGCTACTGTGCAAGAGAGGCAAAGAAGTAGTGCTTCATCAAGAAAGCGCGCCTCTCTGTTGCCTTCTCTTAATAGGAACAATGACAGGTAGATTGCATGAGAATAGGTAGGCAGGGCGTGAAAAACCGAGGCAGGACCCACAGCCGATATTCATTCAACGCGTCAAGGAAAGATAAACAATACAAGAACTAGTCAGAAGACCGATGAGCTGTTAATATTACGCGAATTCTACCCGTAGGGTAAAGACCATGTGAATGTCAATGTGGAAAAATTGAAACAAATGATGTTGGTGATGCTGATGGGAGAGGAGTCCACTCACTTTGAGGGCATTAAAAGCGACAGCCATGCACTCGAACAATGCTAGCAGTTCGCTTGAACTGTGATTCACGATCTGTAATGGCTTGTCGTCCTTGACAGATTGATTTTGTACCTGTGCCTGGTGTTGACAAGTATAAATATAGATAAGTAGATAGGTGGATTGTCGCCGTGTCCCGTCTGTGTTTGGTTTTAGTGGAGCTCATCAGGCGTCCAGGGTGTCGCTAACGCCAAGGCCCGTCCTCAGCCCTCAGCCCTCAGTCCTCGCCTGTGAAAACAGAACACTGCAATTGATCATCCTGATCTGCTTCCTCACCTCAATACAACGCCCTTCGCCTTCAACTCCAAGTCAGCAACAAAATTCGAATTTGCCCCTTTACGATCATACAGCCCGCGACCATAGAAATTATCTCCTTACTCGGCGGCCTCGATGTTGCAGTCCCCACGACCCTTGTCCTAATCATCCGCAGTCTGTCTGTTCCTGCAGCCTCGCGATCTCCAACTCCACCACGATACCCAGGAACCTTCCAGTCCTTTCTTGCTCCTTGCCCCCAACGTGTACTACAGAGCTGCAAAGGCAGCTCATCGGCACGACGTCTTCCACAAAGAAAAGAAAGCTCTCGCCGCAGACCGATAACAATCCTGACATCCCACTAAGTTCCGTGGAAGATTCAGAATCACAGGCCAACGAAGTTCCACGATTCGAGATACCGTCCCCCTCCGATACAGCTCTTCCCCCACACATACCCTCGCACCTGCAGACCTCCTCATCACTGGGGGCTGTCGACAACACATCCTCTGCGGCGAGCTCTCCAAGTGCAGCCTACGCCAGTCTCTCGCTGGAGGGCGAGAGAGGTGGGGACCCAGACGCGGCAGGAAACTCTTCACTCGCACCCAACGACCAGGACATTAGAGGACAGTCTCCCGTTCGTCACTTCTCGCATAGGGCTATCATGGGAGGTGCTGCAGATCTTCCCCAGCGGTCATCCTCACCTCTGAAGCGGCGAGCATCCGATTTGGAGGCCGAGGTTTCTTCAAGTCAAAAAGATGACGTTGATATGATCATGGTTCCTGAGTCGGATCCACTAGAGTCTGCGAACGATACCCAGTCGTCACGAAATAGAGCAGAGTCGGTCGACATGCTGAGAAATGAGAGTCAGATAGATGGGGCAGCTGGCTCAAAGGATAGGCAAGGACAAACAAATGAGGATTCTGCAAAGTCTAGTATGTATTCCATACATGTGTTCAGGATTTGGCTGTCGTTGGAGCTGAACAGATACTGACTGTCCATCACAGATATTCCATCGATTGACTGGCAAATTACAACCATAACCTCTATGATAGATGCCTGGAGACAAGAAAAACTTACTGAAGGAAAAAATGCCTTCTTGGTATCAACTCTATGGATGGAAAGAGTTACATCTCGAGGCACAGAAGCCAGAAAGAAGAGTAAAGTTGAACCTGAAGGAGAAATTGGACCAATTGATAATTCGGACATTGTTCAGCAAATCATCAAAGACCACACAGGTCAAGATTTCGTTCAACTCAAGCCTGGTGTAACATTGGACGACTTTATGCTATTCGACCCAGATTCTTGGGGACTTATTGTAGAGTGGTACGGTTTGATGCCTGGATCGCTACCTATCGAAAGATTCGCCCACAATACAAGCCAACCAGGAGCCGAACCAAGCTTCCTTTTCGAATTCAATCCCCCGATCTTCACTATCCACCGGCTGTATAGGCAGGGAAGTCCTATTTTGCTCTCACAGAAATTGAAAGTCGAGGACCCTAGCGCCCCTGTGTTCGTGCTCAGCACGTCCACTAAGTATGTCGACTTTCTTAAGATGATCAAGAAGTCGGCACATATCGATTTGAAGACCAAAGTGCGTGTTTGGACTGTCCCAAGGCTGCAGCCTGCTGCAGAGGCCACTTCCGCAGTGGCGAATACAGCTACGCCTCCTTCATCAAGACCCGGTTCTCCAGTCAGTGGTGATGTTTCTGCTTCAGACCCACGTAGCCCTCAGGACTCATGGACCAAGCTCCTCCTCGATGTACCCACATTCTTCAAGCTAAGGAAGCCTGTTCAGAGAGATCTCATTCCCGAAGCGGATCATTCAGCCAATTCCAACTACAATGGGAGCACGAATCTAGCCTTTGTCGGTCTTGCCGCTGACCAGAACATAGTCCTGGACGAAGAAATCAAGAAGGGGATGTGGTTGACGATGTTTCAGCCGCAAAGCAAGGCAACGTCTACATCTTTGACTCGCACGACAGGTTCCAAGAACGGTTCCAACAGTCAATCCAACAGCGGCCGCAATAGTCCAACTCCATCAGGCCCAATGACTCGAGGTCGAGCACAAAAGTCGGGAAGAACACAAGGAACCGTCGGTTTGAGCAACCTTGGAAACACTTGCTACATGAATTCTGCATTGCAATGTGTCCGTAGTGTAGAGGAACTGACCAAGTACTTCTTGTCAGGTTGTGCCATGCAGGAATTGAACACAGACAACGCGTTGGGCAATAACGGAGAAGTTGCCATGGCATACGAAAGACTGTTGCAAGAGATCTACAGAGACTCGACACCCGGTGCCATTGCTCCTCGAAATTTTAAAGGAATCATCGGTAAATGGCGAGCTCAATTTGCAGGATATGGCCAACAGGATTCTCAGGAGTTCCTGGGATTCCTCCTCGATGGTCTTCAAGAAGATTTGAGTCGGGTGAAGAAGAAACCATATATTGAAAAGCCGGATTCGACCGATGACATGGTCAACAATCCCGAGGCAATTCGAGAGATGGCTGCGAAAGTTTGGGATATTACCAAGAAGCGCGACGACTCGGTAATTGCAGATTTGTTCACAGGCATGTACAAGTCTACGCTTGTCTGCCCGACATGTTCTAAAGTCAGCATTACCTTCGATCCATTCAACAACCTGACACTGCAATTACCGATCCATAGTTCGTGGCAACACAACGTCTTCTTTTTTCCGCTTTATGATAAGCCTGTCGTTATTTCTGTCGACATCGACAAGAACTCGAGCATTCTCGGCTTAAAAGAATTCATCTCGAAACGAGTAGATGTGCCTACTGAACGCTTGTTCGTGGTTGAAGAGTTCAAGTCTAAGTGGTACAAACACTACAGCGACTTCAACGTGGCATCGGAAGAGATTACCCAGAACGATCACGTTGCGGTGTATGAGCTAGAAGGCAAGCCAACCAATTGGCCTCCTGTGCGTAAGGCAAAGAAAAAGAGCGGCAAATATTCATCAAACAATGATTCCGAGGAAGATGAGATCCCGGACTGGGACGATGAGATTGCTGAGCGCATGCTTGTTCCCGTGTTTCATCGCCGTCCCAAGCCAAAAGACAGTCAGAATAGATTCTCGCCGAAGAAACCTTGGGAATTAGCCGGAGCTCCATTTTGCATCATGCTCACACCGGAAGAGGTAGGTTACGTGATTTCTCCTCTCTATTCTAATCGGCTGACATATTTGCGTTAGGCTCGAGACATGGATACCATTCAACGTAAGATCCTTGAGAAGGTGGCCAACTTGACAACTCACAAGAATTTTCTTGACGACGACGATACCGAAGCCAATACTACCGATGGGCCCGATGCAGATATTGTTCTCACAACGGGCTCCGATGCCGATTCTTCAGGAGACAGCAAAGTCGTCGCAACTTCCATCGATGGCGAAGATGAGCTTGTAGACGTAACTATGAAGGAAGCCGCAGCCAATCCTTATCCTCTCGAAAATTTCAATAAACGCCGGCCTGCTTTTATTACTCCTGGTTCTCACCTCAACCCATCTCTACAGAATTTGTTCAGGCTGTCCTACTTCTCAAATGGTAAGGAGATGATACCTATCGGCTGGTCAACTGTGGACGAAGAAAAAACCTATCCAAGCCTCGAGTCACGCATTCAACCTCAAGGAAATGATTTGGTCGAGGGTTCTGATGCCGTCGGTAGTCCAACAGGCTCGGAGAGTAGTAGCAACGGCATCAGTGGACAGACACGTATGAATGACGAGTCAAGCGAAGAGGATGATGACAACATTCCGGCGATGGCAGCACCTCAAGTAAGTTCAGGATGTCCTATTGCTTCTGAAACATTCCGAAATGGAAATATACTTGTCAAGTAAAGAAAGGTTTCTGACTGAAGACTAGGTTCTCCCTGTTCGACCGGCTGGACCAAAGTCTGGGGTCAGCGTAGGTCACACTCGGCGTCGCAATCACAAGATCAAAACTTACTCAAAGAAGGGCAATCAGTTGGGACGGCGATTTCCAACTCACGAGGAAGTTGAACAAGATACTCCTGACGATGGACCTCTTGTCCGGCTTGGTGAAATCATAGTGGTTGATTGGTATACCGAATCCTGGGAAGCATTGTTCACTGGCGATCACCCTGATGATGACCTGCGAGGTATGGCAACCTGGAACAACCCAAGGCCTCTGGAGGACCCAGAATTGGAAGCACTTCAAGCATCGCGTTCGCTTCGAAGAAAGAATGGTATCACGTTGGATGATTGTCTTGACGAGTTTGGCAAGGAGGAAATCCTGTCCGAAATGGATACTTGGTATTGCCCTCGGTGCAAGGAGCACAAGCGTGCCAGCAAAAAGTTTGAGCTCTGGAAGTCACCCGACATTCTCATCATGCACCTTAAGCGCTTCAGCTCCAGCGGATGGCGCCGGGACAAGTTGGATGTCCTGGTCGATTTTCCCCTCGATGGCTTGGACCTCAGCTCACGTGTTATCGAAACCGAACAGGGCAAGCAGGAGCTCTATGACCTCTTCGCCGTTGACGATCACTGGGGAGGACTTGGAGGTGGCCACTATACTGCTTTTGCCAAGAATTACAAGGACAATGAGTGGTATGAGTATAATGGTGAGCGGGCCACTTCCTTCTCATACGACTGATTGACTAATAATGTGTAGACGGTTCCGTTTCAAAGCAGAAGGACTTGTCTAGGATTGTTTCACCGAGCGCATATTTACTGTTCTACCGACGACGATCAGACGTGCCACTTGGTGGACCAAAGATTGCGCAGATTGTGCGAGATTTTGATAATGATTTGTCTCCCCAAGTCTCTGATGACGATGTTTCTGATTCGGGGGAAGGCAAGGGCCTCGTCGGAAACTCCTCCCTACGTGGGTCGTCGAGCGCTTTGACCGGAGTAGGAGCAGCTCGCCATCAACAAAGTCCTGGTTTCCCTGGCGAGCAGATGATGACAATTGATCCTTCAGCTCTGACACAGGCGCCTGGGTCTGGCTATGGGGCAGGCGCCCTCCAGCCAAGCATTGAAGAAGATGAAGCCATTGACATGCGCGACGAACGTCCGCCAGCTTATAATGCTTCTGAGTGGGGCAAGAACGGTTTTAGTAACCTGGAGAATTTGGAGACTCAGGGTTACAACCAGAATTCCAGAGCAGGCTCAATTGCTGCCAGTGATGACGTTAACCATGGCTCATCACCAGATCGATCATCGCTGGATGGACGTTTGGCTGAATTCAACAATGCTGAAGCGGAAGGCGATGATGGTCCATTCGTTGACCCAAGCCCTGTCCCGGATATGGACGACACCGATATTGCAAATACCGTTGCTCTTCAACACGACATCTACGACACTATGGGTGCCAATACGATGCATTACCAAAGAGCTGGATATTCTGTTACTGCAGTTGAGGACGAAATCCTTGAGGTCGAGGAGCCAGTAACTGAAATTCATCTCAAAGACAGCGACGAATTGAAGATGGACTAAGCCCGAGGAAAGGTCGATATGTTGGTTGTGTTGGGTGCGTTTTGTCAGCTTGGGTGGAGTGATCATGGAGTTTGGGGGATGGTTGTTGGTTGGTACATACACTTGCATGCCGGTACGCTACAAGTTGGCCTGCCTGGCTCTGGTTCCGCATATGACAAAAGACACATGAATAATGGAATGCGCGCAAGGGGCGGGATCATCTATCTGTATGATGATTCGATGACCTTTATGCAGCGCGATGATGTGTCTTAAAGTAAGAGATACTGTATGCAAATAGAAGCCTTCCTTTTAGACTATTCCACAAGACCCAGTTTCAATTTTTGGATCTCAATTGCTCCCTTCAAATCTTAAGTACAGTGATCCAACCTGCTCGACTCCCATCCTTTCTTCCAGGCTCAGCTCATGTCAAAGTCGAGCTCTTACTATCTCGCGCCTACTTTTCTCCCTGACCTGCTGCAACCTCGTATGTCTCTTCATGCCCAGGACCAAAATGGGTTCCATTCGGGAAACCACGTCCGCTTACGACGACATTTACACTTTTCACACCTGAATCACCTCGGAATCATTCCCGCGGACCCAAGGTCAACCCGACCACTTCATATCCCGCTCTTTCCGCTATTTGTCCGCTTTGTCCGCTCGACCGCCGATTGAATAATGATCACCGAGTAGAAAATCCAGCAAGACTTTGAAGATCTTGACGGGGTCTTCCCGTTGCTGGAACCTTGTCTCCTCCACTCGTCCACATTCCCTCTGGCTTCGTCTTCGGCTCCTCGTTCTCAGAACCAATCAATGATGTATCGATCAGTACTCGGTATGAGCCAGGTTCGAGCATCGAGCCTCCGCCCGGGAAAGCCCCACTGACGGTCCCTCCGTACAGCTGTTTGTGCTTGACTGCTTGTGGTAGATGCTCCATGCGTACGTACAGGACGTCCAGAAACAGAATCCACACTTCCGTGGAGAGGCCAGAAAAACTCTATCTCGCTTCCCATCAATCGGGAAGGTTCACTATCCCAGGAGAGGGGAGTCGCTGGTGGGTACGGGACGGTATGTCAGATCTGACAGATGGAAAATCTCAGATCAGATGCAGCGGACCTGGACCTTGTCCTTGTCCTTGACCTGGTTTGTGGTTCTTGGTCCTTCTCTTTCGAAGTCGAAAGATCCAGAGGGGGCCCTTTTACCAGGTTTGTACAGTAGGTTCGGACCGGTCTGGTCTTGTCTACGTGCTGTACTGAGTGAGCAGCGTGGGAAATTACCGGGTCTGGTACTCGCCCGAGATTCTCTACCAGGTCATCCCCAGCTTCGCCTAAGCGTATGGCAGGAAAACTGGGCCGATTAATATATTTCTGCTGGGAATGGGAGTGCAGCGAAAGTGGGCTTTTGAATGTGGGAGGAGCTGGGGATTTGCAAGCAAGCGTGCGTGGTGGTTCAGGGTCCACTTTAAGCGAGCCGATGTTTAGGAGAGTCATCCCGATCCAACATGCAGGGCTCTTGTGGAGATATACTCGAGAGTGGTGATGCTTAGACGCAGGATGGTGGAGTCGATAAGCCAGGCTGGACTGCATAGCCGCGAGAAATAACACGAAACGAAACAACAAGAAGTGGAACAAAACGTATACTTATCTGATTATCATATAATCTCTAATCAGATCTAGGATCCACTTCTTTGGATCCATCAGACACCGACTTAGCTTGCTGTCCTTCTTGCATACTCGATTCCCATGCCGCAAATTATTCGCTGCGGCTGAAGCATCATCTCTCTCTGGACAGGACGTTAAGCATCAGGACGGACAATTTCCGACTCAAGGAAACCAAGAAGCAGTAGAACCAATATTTCACGTCAAAACGTAGTTCACAGGCCAGACCTCACATGACGCGAATACAAGAAAGACCGCAGAAAGTTCTAAACCCTAGGTGCATTAAAATCAATGATAGATCAAAAGCTAAACTACCGAGTTGGGTATCAACAATCCCATGTGCCCACACCAAGGAATCTACCAAACCTCGACTCCAGCAATGAATGAGCCTCGCTTGCCCATGAGCTAAAACACAGCAGGGCAGGCAAGGAAGACATGAGTGTAATTCTTCTGTCTGTTCTCTTTTTCTTTTCTAGGGTGGGCATATCTCATAACTACCCATCCCGTAAAAATGCGCAAACATGCATGCAAGAATCGTGGCATTTTTTGTTGAGTGAAAGTAATCGAACATGAAGCAAATGTGGGGTGAGTCGTAGGTTCTACAACTTGGAATCTAATTCTTCGAACTCGGAAATGTGTTTGACGGGTTGAGGGCCGGCGCTGACTTGGAGCTTCGATTTGAACTCTCGAACATCCGTAATGACATATGGTGTTGTGCCATTTCCTTCTGGCTTGACCTCGATGGCCTCACCATCTTCTTGGTCTTTGTGATCCTTGTTCAAGCCTAGAACCTTCACCCCCTTGTCAACAACACTGGCAACGGCTGACGTTCCGTTTGAGCTGGGCGTCTGGGCGTTGAGATGAATTGCCAACTTCGATCTAAGTGGCGAAGATGGCAGAATGAAGCGATTGTAGAACTCAAGCATATCGGCTTTGGAAAGAGTCCTGATAGTCGTAGCATCTTCGTGAACTAGGTACGCGTTAGGCATATTTGGGCATGGAAATGGTTTGATGGCTTACCAAGTTCAAAGTCAAGATACTCGCTGTCGATGTACGACCAAAGTCTGCCAGATTCTTGGTCCAGGTTTTTCAACTTCTCCAATCGCTTCGTGATCAAGCTTCTCTTGTGTCCTTCAAACTCAGTTTCCGACATCTTCTCAAGAGTGTCTTTGAATCCATTTAAAAACGAGTCAATTCTAGATTCCAGGTATACCGCATCTTTCTCGCTCTGAATAATGAACCGGTAGCCAATAGTTGTTGCCGAAGTACGGGCTCCACTGAAGACAACATAGCCAAGCTGTTCCTTGGTTCTCAATTGATCAAAAGCCGGTTCGTGGGTCATTTGGTCGAGAAGAAGTGTTTTCGCCCTCAAAGGACGTATCGACTTGTCTCCAACGAACAGGAGATATTCAATACAATGATTGACGTTCGCTGGATCCTTCAAAGTCTTGTGGTAGATGAAGTTTCCACCAGGTGGGAAGACCAGGGCACGAGCAACAGGCCATTGGGTTTGTGGAAGAGCTCTTGGTTTCAAAGTTGTCTCGATCAAGTTGCTCAATTTCAGCGCATCCTCTTTGTACAAGTTTCCATGTACGAAGGTTTCGATGTGCATCTGGCGTAAGAGGTGTGGATAGAACTGTTGAATATCGGCTGCTGTGAGATGGTGCAGCTCTGCGAGAATTTGCTCATTGATATAGCCTTTCTCGCTGTTGAGCCATCTCGTGTAATCGCCAACCTGATTATAGGGTTGCTGGTAGTCCCAGTTCTTTAAGCCGCGTAGTAAACGCTCCTTGATGATCTCGAATCGGTCTGGCTTGATTTCCAAGTCTCTCATAGTTAGGAGCACCTTCTCCAGAAGAACGGGCAATTTATCATTATAGCCTGAGACAGCAATTTCAATGCCCATGGAATGGCTCGACACGGAGTAATCAAGGCCTGCAAGTTCAGCATCGTACGAATACTCCTCCAAAGCATCTCGAACAACATCGGTATAAAGTCTTGACTTCAAAGAGTTTTCGGCTGTGGCGCTTGGGAGAGTGTTTCGGCAATTGACGAAGAGATTGGCTTTCGGCACCCAGAACTGGTCATCCTTCTTGTACCACGTACGAACCAAGTCGTCATTTCGGATAAGCTTTGGAGATATTGCGGGCTCCTTGACCTCTTTCTTCTCGACCTCGAGTTTAGTAGGAATGAACTGATTCTCGTGGGGTAGGTGCAGTTCGGCAAAGCGGTTTTTGGAAGTGCTGGTGGCCGCAACTTTGATCTCCGCTAAGAAATCCGCAGGTATCTTCTCGTAAGTGTACTCCGTCCCGTACCACTTTTCCTTCTCCTTCCAGGATCCGGGGAAGTTCTGGGACACGACGCTCATGCGAAAGTTGTCCGGTCTCAGACATGCAAGCCCCTCTTGGATCCTTGCAGGATCAAACTTCCGAAGTCTAACCACGAGTCAGTGCTCTGCATAATCGGGATTCCCGCCCACGTGGATCCCCAAATCACCACGCAACTGGGTCGGTCTGTGATGGGATTGAGACTCACCTGCTGTGTCCGCTGAGGAGCCACTCCCGAGGCAGTGGCGTCTGCATGACTGCGCTTATCTTGCTTGTGAACCGGCTGGCCGGTGTCTTTTGCTTGAACTTAAAATCCACATCGGCTAACCCCTTCTGCTCCTCGAATATCCATTTCTGAGGCGGTGTCTCCCGCAAGAGAGACACGTACTGGAAGAAAACCTTAACGATCTCCTTGTAATTCTTCAATCCATCTTCCGTTAGCCTAATTTGGCAGTTGAATATTCCCGGAGTACCAGGGCAGACTGGGTATGCCCCTGTGATGGCTCAATTAGCTCCTCTGAAGATGCACAAAGGGTCCAGCGGTCAGGCCTTCATAAAGTAAACCCTGTCATGACCAAGCTCAATGGATTTTAGATCCCAAAAAGAGAAATCTTGGATGAACTCGACGGACAAAAATTGACATACCTGCACTGAGCCCATTGGCCCATCCTTTGGACTTAATGAAAGACATTATGCTTCCGGGCCCTTCGTGGCCGATCAAATGGCTGATGTATCGGCTTGGCTGCGATTCGAACAGTAGTTCTTCGTCAATGAAGGGAAAGGAAAGGTCCAGCTGCCTGGAGTCCATGACTGGCTTTGCGAAACATTGTGTCAACAAATCCTTCTCTCCGAATGGCTTCTCCTCTTCCCAGCGGTTTTGTGGTAAGTCCTTGTTCCTCACACCGGCGAACAAATCTGCTGCCCAGCCTTCCAAAACATCCAAAGATTCCCGGCCCAGTACGACCAACTTCATTCTGTTCGCAGAATAGTGCTTAGCATGGAAATCCATAAATTTCTGTCTGACATCGACTCCGCGTGCTTCTGGCTGCGTCTTCAGAACCTCGAAATTTCCCGTAGAAAAGTGACAGTATGGATGCTTAGGGTTTGAAAGTGACTTTTCCAATTGATGTAGCCGCCATTGATCGCTTTGTAGGTTCTTCTTGTTTTCGGAATCGACTGCTCGTAGTTCTCGATCCAAGGTCGAGGAAAGGAAGAGAGGGTCGATGAAAAATTGTGCGAATCGATCCAGCGCTCCATACAATGGTGATGACTCGTCTGCCTTTGCATCTTCAGCCTTCTTTGCCGCAACTTCAAAATAGTAATTTGTAGAGGTAGCCCCAGTGTATGCATTCGAGCTTCCAGAGTGGGAAGAAAGGTATTGGGAGTAGGCATTTTCGACTGGATACTGTCAAAGAGTTAGCAGACGTTGCGTGAAAAGCCAATTTGGCTCTGTGTGTGGCTGCAGAGGTTCTGCAGGGCTGTAAAACCCATGCAAGAGCCCCAGTCAAGAATTGAATTGTATCTGCGTACCTTCTTAGTTCCCATGAACAGCAAATGCCTGCAGAATTATTAGCTATCAGTTTCAAGGGGTAATATTTTGCCAGGGGCTCATGCTCTACTGCGTGGGCCATGCCCGGGAAATCATCCTCGTCGCTGAAGTTGCCAACATTGACATCCATAGCGGCAGAAGCCTTGTCGGTTTCGGCATCGTGGACCAGGAGTACCTCCAGCTGATTCGGCAGACGTACCACCCTATAACTGCGGTTATCGAGAGATGGGGTCTCCAAGCTGTCCGTGAGCCTCTCGACTGGTCGATGTCTGTGCTCTCTCAAGGGACTATCGAGCGCAGCCGGGGTTTGTGGTTGAGATAGAGTTGACATGGTGGCCGACTTTGACAACGAAGAGCCGCAGCGTGGCAAAGATGGGAAAGCAGAAGGACGACGAAGATATGCTGCTGCTGCTCCTGTTGCTGCTGAGGAACTAGCTGAAAGTCTAGTGAACAGTCTTGGTTGGAAGACCCCGCCTAGCTTGAGAGATATCTGCCGCTGAGCTTCCTCGGTGGACGAAGAGTGGATTAAAGGCTGGGATGGGACAGATGGCGACGAGGTCTGTGCGAAGAAGACGGAAGACGGGAATGAGCTGCAGGAGGGGAAGATATTAGAGGCAAGAGTGATTGTGGGATGAACCAATAACCTATGGGAGGTCTGTGAATGGTGCAAATGCAAATGCAGAGTTCGAAGATATCTTGTCATGAACGTCTGTCTGCGTGCGGATGCAGCAGAGAAAAGCAGGTGAAAGCGGCGGCTAGACAACGAGTCGAGAGGAGAGGTCGCAGGGAATGCTCAACAGGTGATGACCCCGGAGCCAGGGTGGAATGCAAGCAGCAGGGGAAGAGCGGAAAGAAGGAACAGGGTAGGTAGGCAGGTAGGTGTCTTGGGTGCGCGAGAGGTAAGGTACTGTACGAGTTGAAGACGTCCTGTTCTGTTCTGCTGTCCTCGACTCGTTGACTGCTTTGTACCACTTCCAAGTCCACGAAGTAGAACTTGCTTGCACTTGATTTTCCTTGAAAGCTGACTCGACTCGACTCGACTCGACTCGACCCGATCGGCTGGACTTGGCTGTCGACTTCCCGAGCTCGAATTACTCGCAGACTCCAAACCTAAGTCAAAGGTACAGCTGCCCTGCTGCGCAGATTGTGGAACGTTGCGGTGATGTGATGTGTTGTGCAGTGCAGTGCAGTACAGTGCAGGCAATTGCGATTGTAGGTAGGTAGGTAGGTAGGTAGGTAGGTAGTTCTATCCTAGGTACTCTATGCAGTTCTTTCCAGGGTCGCGTCCGCGTCGTTAAACAGCTGTCGATGCAGCTGGCGCGCAGTGTCCAATGGCAGCCGAGCACAGTACGGTACAGTACAATTGGCAGGGGATGCAAAAGAGGGTTGGGTCAGACTCGACGCAACAAGACGGAGGGAAGAGCAGCAAACGAGGGAGAAGGAGATGAGTGATAGAAATGAGAGGAGCGGTGAAGTGCGTAGGGAGCAAGTCATGTATGAAGAAATTATGAGTGTCGTCTCTTCCATGGGTTGGAGATGCATATATCCTTGCCGATAGCACTTAACCTGGGCTATAAAATATAAATGCCCGAGACTGGGTGCCGCCACGGTGGGTGTGGGTTGAAGGTGCAGAGATGATGCTTGTTGTGAGCCGAGACACACAACAAAGACGTGGATTCAAGGCGCACCAGAAGGTGTCGGGACAAACGGATTCGAGGTTTCAGAGTGTAACCCGGGCGGCTGAAGTGCAGCATCAAAGTATACTATTTACATCTATTTGTTCAACAGTCCGGTCCAGTCCAGTCCAGTCCAATCAATACATTTTCGAGTGAGACCGTGGACCCGGCCTCCGGGCAACCAAACCATTGCAGGGGGCGGGCGGGTGATAGAACGATGAGATGAGTTGAGATGAGATGTCAGATCAGACGGGCGTTAAGATGAGATTTCGGATTATAATGCCATTGGGGTAGAAGTAGAAGTAGAAGTAGAGGAGATATGGGATTTGGCGGGGCGTGCAGAGATACACGTACATACTCATACATGCATGGCCATAACGTATTAACTTCTTGTTGGTGGATAAGCCAGGGTGCCGCCCAAGTACATACAGTACAGTGCAGTGCAGTGCATAGTAAAGTAAGGTATATTGTGATAGACGGATCGACAACCATAGTGGAAAGAGATATATCCTGGTTCTTGCGAAAGCGAGGTCGGGTAGGTCATGAGTAAGTAGTGGCTGCCGTTTGTTTTGGCAGGATGAGGCGAGGCCATCGTCACCTTGTCACATGCATTCACAGCCAATGAAGAAGTAGTACTTGAGTACTTGAGATCTGAGTGACTGAGTCGCATGTTAGATCTTTTTCTGAGGACAGAAGCAATATTGTATCCGAGAAATTGAGCCTCTAATGTATCGAATACGTCTCCGGGCACCTAACCAGGCGGGATATGGGATGTTGGTACCAGGATGTTTTTGGCCATGGTGGCAAGCGACCAGCACAAAGACGTGGACGTGCATGAACATCTGCACCTCCAAGCGGAGTTGCAGTAGGCTCAACGCCTTTTCTTCTCTACAGGACACTGAGTACAGTAACGCCCATCTTTCTTCTCCATTCTGCTTTGCTAATTATATCTTAATCTCCACAAGTGTCAGTGATGTTCAAAAATCATGTATGCTTCGGCCCCCAGCGTTACATACTTTCTTTGCCCTTGTGTCAGGTCGGAACATGAAGGCGGCACGACTCAGATGTCACGGCTCACTAGAAACCTTCTAGAACCAGCCTGGAAGGCTCCAGGTTCTCGGTTTCTGTGTATCCCATCCCATCCCATCCTATCCCATCCCCATCATCTCGAATCCAGGCGAGAGCACGGCTGTTGGCGATCCGGGAATCTTAGGTGTCTGATCTTCGTCCAGGTCCCACGAGGGAAGACTAGGATGTGTTGTCACAGATTTGGCAGCTCGAATCGCTCGACGAGCCATCCTGATAAGGTTCACGACCCCCATTCTTCCTGATTCCGGGGAGAACGGCATGGACGCTTTGTTCTTACCCCTCCCTGCCACCACTGCCACTCTCTGAAGTTCTGATTTGCAAGATGCACTAGTGTGCCGTCCTTGTTGCCCATCCACTTCTCCTCGCATAATCTCGATTCTTTTGACTTTTTTCCCTGACATTAGCGTACCATACTTCGGATTTTTCTTGCGTTTCTCGCGGTACATTTATATAGAGAATGGAATTCGGTTTTGTTGAGTGGACTGAAGGAGTGTTCGGTTCAGCAACATGGACATGAAATTTACTAAGGCTGGCTCGCTAGGCTTGTTGCCGCGGGAGCTAGTCTTCAACATCACTTCTCTGATCAGAATTATCTACAGGGCTCTGTGGGGTCTGTGGGAACGTGGCCGTCCAAAAGGACCTCAAGAGCTGCCTTTTCAAGCCACTGACAGCTACGCCTTACCGCCTTGGACGCTTTCAATTATCCACTTCATGTCTCTTGCGAGAAAATTCCGGTTTATTTTGAAAACCTCCCCCCTCTCAAACCTTTTTGCTATGCTGATCTTTCGGGTTGATCACGCCTAGCTTCCTCTCGCCTCCAAAGAGTACAACAAGCATCCCGAACCGAAGCCATATGGACGGCAAGCAGGCGGTGCTCACATGTTGATGCATTTGGGCCAAGACGGTTCGCCTATCTTCAAGTCATGACAAAGAGCAACGATCAGGCCAGCCCCGAAGCCTCTATGGTGCCCTTGAACTTCCAAAACTCTCAGAACAAAGGCCCGTCGGGTGTCTCTCCGATTCCGAGGAATGCAAAAGTATCGTGACTTGTCTCACAAGCTTATATGCCCGGGCTTAGAACAGGTGTTCAAGAACCTCGATCTTGGAACTGTAACTCTTCCATTGCTGGGTAGTCATCAAGCTGTACGTTGAAGCTGTACGAGTGGCGCAAGGCCTGCAGTATGTGTGCTCGGCGGCTCCAACGGACGAACAAGCTTTATGCTTTCTCTCCACACTTGTCCAGTATCATCAAACCAAGTCTTCTATTCAAGCATCAAGTGGTGGAATTACCCATGGTGGATATGCTCAAAGCTTGTTCCCTGGTCAAAGAACTTTTCATTTGATGCCTTACACGTTTAGCAAGCGAGAATGTGCCGTTATTCTGTATTTGTGGGATGTTTATATGCGCAGATGCTCCAACAAGGCAAATGTTGGAACTCAACGGTATACTGGTAATTATGACAGAAGTCTGTGAATTAAACTTCTTCGATTCATGAGTCGTATTTGGAGCAGAGGATGTGGGTATTGCGAAGTACAGGGTGGCCGCTGTTTCTTACAACATGAATCGTTGCTGCCAATTCTGGAAGAGCCAGTCATGTCCACCCAGCCTCAGAGCATCCCGTCTCCAAGACTTCTTTCTCGCTTCTCCAGCTGTACCTTTTACCGCCCACTCACTCTTTATCACCACCTATCGATTTCTTCCTGCGTCGGCACCCATATTTAGCTGGTTGATCGCTTCGAGTGAAGACGTACAAGAGCGAGCTCTCCTCAAATTTGGGAAATCTTGGAATCACGTATGCATTCTCAAATAAGTGCTCTTAAAAAGTATCACGCACGAGAGCTTGAGAAATTTGAGCTCGAAACACGTGAAGATACTACAATTCCATGTTGGAGGCCGCACAGGTTTCGTCAACCACTTGTGAGAGAAGCGAGGAAATTGGTTAACCGCAAACTCTTTGAGTCAAAAAGTCCACCTTTCTACTGGCTCACACCCAATTTGGTAGCTACTTCCAGCCCTCAGTTTAGAGTCCTTTCTCTATGTTGACAAAACGTCATAAAGTTTTCACTTTTCTTATGTTCGATTAGGAGACAAGCGCGCGTCTCTTCGTGTACACTGCTCGGCAAGGACGGTGGCTGCTTGGACCTGATGAATCAGCAGAAGCAAGATCATTCTCTGCCCGATGTTCGTAGATCCTGGGGCTATGTCGGGTAACGAGGACAGTACTTCTTGTTTGTTGTATTCTGTGAGGCGCCGCTCGGAGTTGCTCAGAGACTTCCAATTCATGGACTGAGGGTCAAGTTGCCGAGTGACACTCATTGTTGGAGGAAGATCAAGAACGTGCAATTGGCAACGGGCGAGCTCTGGGTTGCGTTGGACCGTTTCGACTATACCGAATACCAACAATTCAGCTTCGGAGTATCCGAAGTTACTGAACTCCTTCCCAAGACAGCAACTGAAATGATAATTATACTTTTCCAATTCCCCTTAGTCAAGTGAACCAGGCGATCTCATTCTTGTCTTCTACCTTGCTACCCTCGTCTCCAATTGCTCGCTCCTGATTTGCTCAATTCATGATGCAAAATTCATGTTTCAAACGTGGAATACAACACCAACCATTCTGGGTTCCGCAATTTGAGCCATCAAACAAAGGTCTGGTGCCACTGAGGAGCGGGACTGATTCAGAAGCTCGCAGTAAGGGGCAAGGTCTCACTTCACTATATGCATCACGACCGAAGACTAGCAATCTTTCAACGGCTCAATTTCTTAGAAACCAAATATCTATGTACAAGAAAATATTCCGAAGCACCAGGCCACACGTCTTCCAGCGGAAGTCAAGCAGCATGCAATGCAATTCTTGTTTTTATACCCATCTATCCAGCTGCCAACTCCCAACATTGGCATCAGCAAGATCTCTCAGTGTCAATTTAAGCAGGAGCGGTGAAGGTCGATCCAATTGGTCCAACCTTGATGTTGGAGAAGATAACCTGCGAGCTGCCAGCTGAAGCCTCAACCTCAGCGGGAACACCAGAAGTGGTAGCACAAGCACCACGTGCAACACCAGGGGTGGAAGCGTCCTTGTCGAGAGGGTAGTTGCTGTCGAGCCAGAGCATGTTAGCTGCGTAGTCATCCCAGATGCTCATGACAAGAACCATGCCGCTTGAAAGTGCCTGGCCCATCTTGGCCATGCCGCCGTTGGTGGCGAAGTAGTTGGTGTCGCCGAAAGCAGTCTTTTGAGCAGCGCAGAAGTCATCAGTAACGGAGTTGCCAGTCACGCCTGCGACGTCTGAGTCTGGCTGGGCGTAGGTGACGCCGTTCTGAACGTAAAAGCGCTTGATCTCGGAGAGAGTACCGGTGGTGCTGCCGTCGGCAGTGATGAATTGAGTGACAACAGTGACGGGCTTGCTGGTGTCGATGGTCTTTCCAACGCCGAAGAAAGATGTGTTACCCATGCGGTATGGGTTGAAGTCACATCCGTCTGCGTCACATTCGCCAGTGTTGCGAGTGCAGTCATCGCCGGTGCACACAGTGAGATCGTTAGACTTGCAGGAGTGAGGTGTCACAGCGTTGGCCATGGAGTTTGCTTCCCATACATCCATCTCAGAGCAACAGCTGCCCTTGTTTCCTTTACCGGAATTGGCGCTGTTGGAGTCTGGTGTCCAGCCCTCGGAGTTGGCCTATATGTGTTAGCTTGTTCCACAAGTGAAAATGGCTTTTGACTTACAGAGCCTTCGATGAACTTCAAGTCTCTTGGGCATTGAGCATCACAGTATCCGGTACCATACTTGGCACCAGCTTTGTTGGTAGCGGATATGCCACCATCAGCAGCCATGGGTACAAAGTACAGAGCTCCGTTCAAGCCACAAGGAAGCTTCGAGACATCAACATCGAATGTAAATTCCTGGCCAAGTAGCTCGAACTTCTTGTAGGTAGTCTCCGAATCCATGAGATATGTGCGAGAGCCGACGTTGGCTCCAGTCACGAATTTCAAAGTCAAAGCATTTCCAGAAGTAGTGATACCGTAGGTGCCTGAGTAGTCTGCGCCATCAAGAGCACAGTTGGCTGCGCAAGTCGTGTCGTCTGGGCAGAGAGTTGCATCCCAGGTGTTGCCTGTGTAGCAGTTTGTCGAGCCAGAGGTCGAGTGAGTCCATCTCCAGTTGGCATCAAGAACGACTTGATCGGCCTCAGTTGTGCATCCACTGGCGGTACAGGTTGAAATGCTCAATGCAGGATGAGTTTCGGCCGTGAGGGTACCGACTTGCTGAGCGCCTGCTCGAGCAAGGAAGGATGAGATAGCAAGCGCTGCTGCTGCGGAAATCATGATGAAGTCTGGCTTGTAAGGAATGTGATGTCCAAAAGAAGGGAGATGAGACAAGCTTGCTTGTATGGGAATGATTGAGGATAGAGAGAAAAGAGAGAGACAAGAAGGAGGCTTTCATACCTTAATATATAGTTCATCCCATGTCCTGCCCTGGACATTCTGGTCATCCGATCCAACAAAGTTTTGTTTCTCTTTGACATCACCACACTTTAATTGCTACTGATCATTTACCAAAGCTGCGCTGTATTGAGGGAATCCCCGATTGTCAAGTGGTGGAATAAACATGCTTTCTCCCCTCGGTTAACCCAAAAAGGGGTCCTCTCCAATCCCAGTGTTTCTTGATGCTCTTCCCCTTTCATTCCACCGAAAACAACAGCTACCCGCTCTGTATATTAAAGATTGTTTTGTAGGCCCGCGGAGCCGAAAAAGCCTACCTTTAGGTTGGCGGAAGCTTGAAACAAACGCTTAAAGAACGTTCAGACCAGTAAGTGGTAATCCACAGAACTAAACCGCGCGTCCCCAGCATGCTTGTTGCTGAAGAGGGTCGATCCCGGGGATGCGGGGGATGACCGCCCCCTGATTTCCTCGCTTAAGAGTGGAAGCATCTCTCCGCCATCACTTGACAGTGGTAGATCTAGTTGTTCGTAAGTAGATCGCACTGTAGAATTAGACGTACGTACTCGAGCCTCGAGAAAGACATTTAACCGTGCTCGTGACATGGCGGCTGAATTCGTAAAAGCTTGCTGAAGGGTTTACTGTTTGTGGGAAATTTCGCTCGGCATGCGGGGGATAAGATGTAGATCTCGGAATATCGACAAGCATCCTTGAGGTGGGGTACGGACAACTGCGCTGGTGTGTTTCGTTTTTACTCTCTGTGAAGAGATTCAAAACCACTAGCGAGGATCAAGGCTCTCCCTTCTCAATGCACCTACCCGAGCCTCGGATCCATGGAAGGAGGCTCCATGAGGGCTTTCGAGAAGCCTCAGATTCATCATCTCAAGCTGGACAGTATCCATCCAAGGATCCACCCATGGACAACCTGCCCGTATGGAGGATGCTTAAGCCAAAACAAGTTGCATCAAAACTTGAGATGAACTTCTATTCCTTAAGTCGGTGCTATGTGTAAATTCTAGCTTTGCAAATCACGTCCCCATAAATTCAATTACTCGAAAGTTAAGCGATCCAAGCTCCGATTGGAAGACGGTACAGGAACAACAAGATCGGAGTAACTGATTCCGGTTCCGTAATAGAAGCAAGTTTTATATCCTTGAGAACTGATCATCTTGGATTCCTGCCTATATGAGAAGGATCTATTCGGAGACCAGGCAGCAAATCCGACTCTAACGCCCTGAATATGCTCATCTCCCAAAACTCCAGCGCTATGCAACGATTTGACGGAAATGAGAATGGTCAGGAGACGATCAGACTTTCCAAAGTGTGGGTAACTTCTGGCACGAGATGACCTATCTGGTTGGGATCACGCAGAGCAGTTGTAATATCGCTCGGCAGCCTGCCCGATGCTACCAGACCCTGGGAGCGATGTTAGTAAATGATAAACCTCGGTGTCAAAAGAAGCAGCAGTAATAGAGTATGGATGTTGCAGACCGCGGACGATCCTCATAACAGCAGGAACATGTAGAAAATTTCAAGACATACCTGCTTTACTTTTTCAAACTTCTCCTCTTTCTCGGTGTAGTCTCTGATGACTTTGCCAGTCCTGAAGTCCACATAGATTCTGGTGTCCCGGATTCTGACCAGAACTTGATCCAATCTCATGAAGAGTCGACAGAGTAACAACATACGGTCTGGCATAACTCGCACTTTGCAGGAGAAGATAGAGATGCCATTATCATCCAGTTCGCTTTCATAAAGCACGACTTCCTCGAAGAACAGGATAGGGTCCGGTCGTTTCAGTAGCTCAATTGGAATTGGCTCGGCGTTTTCCTTCTGCAATCCAAATTGCTTTCCGCTGGTTATTGTTCCCTTATAGTCTGTTGTGTATGACCAGTCGAATGGCTTCACGATCTCCTTGATACCCTCATGTGTCTTTTCTCTGTGGCATGTTAGGGACCGTTTGGCATTCTCTTGGGGTTTAAAATACCTGCTGCTTGACCACTCCTGCGAATAAGCTACTTTCAACATGTTCTTGTCTGTCTTATCCACGCGGTCCAGAGCATCATATGCATTGAACTCCAACCGCCATCCGCTCGCTACATGCTGAATCGATACTAAATTATCGCCAAATATCATCTCCGGTACTGGGATACCCAGCTTCTTCGACATGTCATCGATGGGTCCGGACTTCGAAATCGGAAGCTTCCTTGCACTGATCTTGAAGCCCTTTTGAGTATGCGACACAGTGGAGCTATCTTTGGCGTCGGGCGTCGGGTACGACTCGTCGAGGGGGCCGTTGAACGACATGTTGTGCTTGTATGAAGCTTTGGCAGAAGTAGAATCTGTGTAGATATCTTCCAAGTCCTTGCGATGGAGCTGTTGCTGAGTTCAGTGTCTGGGCTTGATGAACCCTTGAGGTCGGCTGTTGTGGGGTAAGCGCAAGCCACGAGCCTGAAGGCGCGGGCTGCGCGGGGTCTCAGGGGAAGCTGTGATGCCAAGACTTGGTTCCAGCGCGTTGCTCTGCCAGCCGACTAGCGTCTCGTCAACAAATAGGGAAAGCGCAGTTGCAACTGACATTCAGAGAATCCAAGTTCAACTTCATACTAACCAAAAAGCTCGCGCGAACTTTAGCAATTGAACGACAGGTTACTTCTATAAACCCATCGCACTTGTCTCTTCCAGGTTGAAGGTCTGCTCAATGACTACCCGCGCCCTCGAATCGCGCTTCGAGCGCATGTCAGTGAACGACGAGAATGATCCTGGCGATGGAAGCAAGTACCAAAAGTCAAAGGTACGGAGTGACGACTCTCGCTTGCTTTCATTTAGCTAACCTGCAAAGATGACAGCTTCTACAACCACATCCTCCCAGTTATCTCAGAATGCCAGTCGCGCCAACCTACTCAAGATCGCCCTTCAGAATCAAAACACAACCAGCACGATAGTAACGGTTCCTTCCCAGGCTGCCCAATGGCGCGCCTCCAACATGCAGAATGGTTCCCCACCACGGAAAGGAGGCTCTTCGCGAGGTTCGGAAGAAGTGATCAGGATGGAGCGCAAGTCAAATCCGATGTATGAGCAGCCGGCACCTCCTAAACAGTTCCATCTTGGCATGTTCGAAATTGGTCGGCCCTTAGGGAAGGGAAAATTTGGACGTGTATACCTCGCAAGAGAACGTAGCTCTGGATATGTCTGTGCTTTGAAAGTACTGCACAAGAATGAGATTCAGCAAGGAAAGGTCGAGAAGCAGGTGCGAAGAGAAATTGAGATTCAAAGCAATCTTCGACATCCCAACATTCTTCAATTATACGGACATTTCCACGACAGTAAGAGAATCTTCCTGATTCTCGAATTTGCTGGAAAAGGAGAGCTGTACAAACATCTTCGTCGGGAAAACAGATTCCCTGAATGGAAGGCAGCTCAGTACATAGCCCAGATGGCTGCGGCTCTACGGTTCCTACACAAAAAGCATGTGATGCATCGAGACATCAAGCCAGAAAATATTCTTGTTGGCATTCATGGCGAGATCAAGATATCGGATTTTGGCTGGAGTGTTCATGCACCAAACAACAGGAGAAACACCATGTGTGGAACTCTTGACTACCTGCCTCCGGAGATGATCAAGCCAGGAAGCCAGGACAACTACTACACTGAGAAGGTTGATCTATGGAGTTTGGGAGTTTTGACGTACGAGTTTTTGGTTGGAGAAGCACCTTTTGAGGATACTCCAGTGATGACTCAAAGGAGGATCGCGAGAGGAGAAATGACTGTACCAAGTTTTGTGAGCCCAGAAGCAAGAGACTTGATCAAGAGAGTAAGTTACACCACTAGATTTTGAGAACGAACATCACTAACATCCACAGCTTCTCGTCCTAGACCCCGAGAAGAGAATCCCTCTAGATCAGGTTCAGAAGCACCCCTGGATCATCAAGCACTGTGTAAAGGGTGAACGAGCGAGCATGCGAGATTCGAAGTCAACTGGCGGCAGAATTAGCGAACGTGATGATTAAAATAACGAATTAATGAAGGAGACTGGCGTTCGGGGGCATCGGGGAACATATCGTTTGATACAAGATGGATGGGCATGGATTTGGGAGTCGGAGATCATTATATTCCTGTACGCCTACGCTGACCAATATAATCATGACAAGCATAGCCTGCCTGTGGTGTTCTACATGTTGATACAACCCTCTATCCCGAATCTATCTGTAAATGCCATCAAATGGCCGGGTATCCGCGAAGCAAGAATCCCACACCTCATTGACCACTTTTACTGCCTGTACGTCGTCTTTGCAGGACGGTCTGTTCATCACCGATCTCACCGCTCTCGATCTTACACAATTTTGATGTTGTTGTGTCAAAGTCCAATTGTTCCTCGTCCAGAACTCTCTCATCCACCTGCACTCTCCACTCAAACTCGAAGCTCGAATCTATTTCCCATTAGCTCAATCCCATGATTGACAATACCCGACCAGACCTACCTCCGTACAAGCCGCATGCCTCAGATCTGCCCAATCAACTTTCCACCTTAGATGATCCCAAGCATGTACCATTTCATGCGCCAACGTATCCTCCAAATGCTTCTTGTCCCTCATCTCATTCGCACAGATCAAAATTCCATGATCCGGACTGAACCCTCCTCCTTGCCTGACCCAATTCCCATTCTCATCCTTCCTTGTCGGACACCTCCTACAAATAACGTTTCCCGCATGTAGATCCCCATTCAGCGCCTCGATGTTTTTCTTCATGAATATGACCGTCGGCGAGTACTGGAAGCACCAATCCCTCCACTCATCGCACTTCTTGCAATCCGCAGCCTCATTGCGGATATATGCTGCTTCGCGAAATTCATGCTGCCCTTCTGCGGTCATGCGCCCCGTGAGTATGTTCCAGTAGTTGCTCCATTTGGCTGTTGGGTCGTAGCCTGTTTTCGCGGGATCGTTCGTGGATGCATTCGAGCTTGTGTCGGGGGTTTTGGGGGCGTCATCTGCCATTGTGATGGTTGCGAGGCTTGCTGAGATCCAAAGAAGCGTAAAATCGGGCGTAGATAAGCTGTGGTGTTGTGAATAGGGCGTTGTAGGGCGTTGGTGTTGACTTTTTCTGGGGAAGCGGTTGAAGCTTTGACCAATCAGGAGATGATGATGACAAGGCTGTGTTTTTGCCGATTTCGCAGCTAAAAAGACCTGACGACTCATACATACATAAACCTCATGGCCGCTCTCTTTGTCTGTCTTTGATGTTTCTTTTGAGTTCGTTCAATTCTAAGTGGATATGAGATAAGTAATGCAGCTCAAGATGAAGGCTCCAAAACCATTGACAATTGTCATAAAACTCGGTGAGCATTCTCAAATCCGAACCAAAGTCTTGTCTTTTGTATGGATGCTGATGGTTGTTCGTAGGGACTAGCTCAATTGTGGATGAGAAGACTCATGAGCCTCTACTCTCTATATTGACTCTTATTGTTGAGACGGCTGTGAAGCTACACAAAGATGGCCATAAAGTCATTATTGTGTCTTCCGGCGCCATTGGAGTGGGTCTACGGCGGATGGATCTTGACAAGAGACCAAAACATCTTCCAAGAATTCAGGTGATTCATTGTCCGACCATTCAGAACGGATTTGTCATTAATTTTTTGGTCTAGGCTTTAGCAGCTATCGGTCAATGTCGGCTCATCAGTCTATGGGACAGCTTGTTCGGCCATTTGCGTCAACCGATTGCTCAGATCTTGCTTACCAGAAACGATATTGCAGATGTAAGCTATGCTCAAGAGCCATATATTTTTTTTCATATCTGACGAACATCAGCGCACCCAATATCTCAATGCACAAAATACATTCGCAGAGCTCCTCGAAATGGGAGTCATTCCCATCGTCAACGAGAACGACACGATCGCTGTCACCGAAATCAAGTTTGGAGACAACGACACACTATCAGCCATCACAGCAGCAATGGTGCATGCAGACTATCTATTTCTCATGACTGACGTCGATTGTCTCTACGACAAGAACCCCAGGACCAATCCCGATGCTCAAGCCATCGAGGTGGTGGAGGACATCGCAGCGCTGCAAGCAGACGGTAAGTCCTCGTTGTCTCCACCATGCATCTTGAAGTAGTCCAGACCTAACAGACTTCAGTATCAAGCGCAGGCTCAGCCCTAGGCACAGGTGGTATGTCCACCAAAATTGTCGCCGCACGTCTCGCGACCTCGGCAGGAGTAACAACAGTCATCACACGCTCTTCAAACCCAGGCAACATAGTAAACATAGTACGCTATGTGCAAAATCTAAAAGCAGCATCCGGATCTCTACCATCCACTCCTCCATCAGGAAAAGTCATACACTCATCGTCTGCGCCCTACGAGGAGCCACTTGCTCGTTCGACTGCTTCTCTAGAACCTGCTGTCGTAGCTCCACTGCATACACGCTTCATCCCCTCATCGCAACCTATTCGTGATAGATATTTCTGGCTTCTGCATGGTCTTGCTCCTCACGGGACGATATATATAGATGCTGGAGCGCATAGAGCTCTGGGAAACAAGGCAGGACTCCTCCCAGTTGGCGTCGTAGACGTGGAAGGCACATTCGCGCAGCAAGAAGCTGTTCGTCTCGTCGTAGTCGATAGGGTCCCAAAATCGGCTATTCAAACTGGTGGGTTGGCGCCAAAGTTATGGGAGGGACCTGGTATGGAGGTCGGGCGAGCACTGGTCAATTATAGTGCGGCAGAAATTATGCGGATCAAGGGAGTGAAGAGCAGCGAGATTCAGGGGTTGTTGGGATATGCAGATAGTGAGTATGTTGCACTAAGAGAGAACATCTCCTTCTTCGTCAGGGAAAGTAGACCAGTTACTCCGAGCCTAAGTTAGAGCTCAGATAGATACTGATGGTGGTGGGCGCGTTTGAGATATAGGCGTTCGGAGATGCTAGGGCAGGCGTTTAATATCCATGAGGAGTATTTCGCCAAAATCAGTCATGGAAAGGTGCAGGAATAGTATGACATATTCTTTCTTCTCGCTTCCTACTTGCAGACTCGTAAACAATGCAGCTCTCAACAAGCCAATTTAGCGATTCGATTTTGCAACCTTACACCGTGTATGCAATCAATGCCTAATCAGATCCTTAAAACTCCAGACATCCTAGGCGTACAATCATACCCTGGCCTTCATCCGTCACTCAACTCCGAAACCCAAATAACCTCAAACCCAAATTCACAATAGCAAGAATTTATCGACCATCTCTTGGCGAAGAGCTACTCGCAGTGACCTCCTCAAACTCCAGCTCCCACTTGTCAACTTCCTGGAATTTCTTTGCAGCTCTCTTCAGCTCCTTGCCAACTCTCTTCTCCAACTCCTGGCTATTCTCCGGATCGTCATTAGCTTCATCATCTGGGATGGGTGCGAGACTATCGTCGGGATCGACCTCAACGGTATTTTCTTTGTCTGATACAGCATTGGCCCGAGATCCATAAGTTCGCTTCACATTCAAATCTTTCGGCTTAGGAACTGGTCTATTGACCTTTCCACCTCGCTTGAGAGGTGCTGGAGTGCGTGCCCGAACGCTTGTATGTCTCCGAGATCTGGCCTGGACATTCAAGTAAGAAAGCTCATCATCATCTGGTGCAAGGCCAGAGACATCGACCTCGTCACCTGAGCTAGGCACATCAAATGGATCTCTGGCAATTGCACGTTGCCGTCTTCGTGGTAGCAGAGCTTGAAGTTGGGCCGTGGAAAAAGTACTTGGTGGTGGAGCCTGGCGCTGTGGTTTACGCGCTGTGGCATGTACTGGCCTATTTGGAGAATGCGTGAGGGATGGTGGAGAGGAGATTGGTGAGTCTTGTGTCCTTGGTGGAGGAGTTCTACCCCGTAAGGGTCGTCGGCCTCTGGATGGTGCTCTTCGCGTTCTTGGTGGTAGATCAGGGCTTGAAGGAAGAGGACTGCTGCTTTGCGGTGGCGCCATAGTCTCGCTCAGAGGTTCTGGGGTATCAGGTCGGGCTTCAATGGAGGGCAACAACCTTGGTGATGATCCAAGTGCTTCTACCTCCCCCTCTCCTTGCTCGTCACTAAGAGGATTGGTGGCTGGAATTGTCTCCTCTGCTTCGTCTGCTCTTGGGGAAGGTAAGCTTGGGCTAGATCGCGGAACCTGGATTGCTGATAGCTTTCGTTTCCTCGAACTCGAGGAAGATGGGCCACCAGAGGAACTGGTCATGGTTCTAGTTTTCGACAAATTGAGAGGTGTTGACTCATCATCGGGATTGAAATCGTCCTCGTCGTCATCGTAACCTAGAGGCTCTTCTTGACGCACTTTTTGAGCAGTCCGTAAAATGCTAGGTTCCCTTTCTCTACGCTTGAATGCGCCTATCTTCATCGCTGAACCGACATTCGCTGGCGTGCCCCTCTCGATTTCTAATGCCATACTGCTTGGTGCAACAGTAGCAGCATTTCTTCCCATTATGCTACGTTCACGAGGTCGCCTCTTGAAGTTTCCAACGCCTATTGCTGATGTATTTCGTCCCACGCTCATGAGTCCATGATCCTCAGCCATATTCGATTCGATGCTGCTAGATCTTGCTCGTCCAGGGCCCCGACCGAGGATACTTGGTTGTCGCCGTCGCCTTCTGAAATTTCCTATCGCAAGCATGGAGCTCTCGATACCTGGAGTACGCTGCTCCTTCCTGCCGGTCTCGATTGAAGGACTGCTTGAGTCCAGGTCGATATCTGGTAACGAGGACTCTTCTGCTGGATCCTCTTGGGAGATGCGATCTTGATCTGGCCTTTTTTGTATGATCTCGCCGTCTCCGTGCACCGAGTCGCGAGAATTTAGGCCTTGCCCAGTCCCATGCGACGAAGATGCTGCATCAGCTTTTCCCCTGCTTATTTTTCCCTTCACACCTCGCGCACCTGTTGTCGTCGCGTCTTCTGCATCGCTCACATCATATAAGTCGTCGAACGGCGCCTTGTTCACCACCGGAATTGCTGCGACAGGAGAGGTGGTGTTCGCAGCTTTCTTGACGCGCGGGGCTGGCACCGAGGGCGCGACTTTTGTGCGCTTCGGGCGAGGCATTGTCGGAGACGTAAATGTGGTATCTTCGAGAGACAGATAATGCTTCCTCGTGCCGCAGCTATCGCATACCTGGGTGTGCTGTGTGTTGTGTTGTGGAATTCGACAATGTTGAAGGTGGTGATGGTGGTCAGTGGAACGCGTTGAGATCCACGCGACTTGAGCAAGGATTGTTTTGGCGGTCCAAGCGAGACAACCTTCAAGCTTCACACATCCTCTCCCACAACAAATACTGCAACTTCCTACTCTCCCCAGTCATTCATCACGCGTCTAATGCTTTTAGTATAGCATTTGTACTGCGACTTAAAATGTTACTTCGTTTGCATAGATACTAGGTTGCAGCTCCACGATCGCGATTCTATAGCTATACCAGTTGAGGGTTTTCTCAAGATAGTGACATGTGTCTAAAGGTGAGACAAGGACTTGCCTTTAAAGTTTTCTTGCAATAATCTTCTCTCGAAACAAGTAATTAATGATGTTCCGGCGTGGAGTCTCTGGCATAGCATACTTCGCACGCTTTTGGGCAATAATTTCTCTTGGTTTTGGGGGCCGGCAAATGAGCAAGTTGCTTCTATGCATCCAATTTAGCGGTCTGAATTACATTCAAAATTTTCGCGTACTGAACGTAGTCATTCCTGTTCTGTGGTTCTAATAATGTTATGCTATGGATACTGACCATGGGATCTTCTCAGGCTTACTATTGTAGGGTCGCTAAAGTAGTTGAAAACATAGACTTACTTCAATAATCTCAAATTCAAGCATGTTCAGTACTCGTAAGGTGTAATTAGCGTCATTCCCTGCGTTATGGAAGCTGCCAGCTTTCCCGTGTATGAGCAATCGGAAGATGTCCTCCAGCGATGAGCCATTTTGGAACCTTTCGAACCGGGAACCCCAAAATTTCAGACGCAAGTTGCTTTGTATCCAAAATTGCCACATCTGAATCAGCATTCTCGAGATCAATGCCCTTCCTTACTAGTATATTCATTTCTTATCTCATCCTATGGCCTACTAAGATTATGTTTGATGCCGAGTCTTGACCATGGGCCACATTGTTAGTCTTCAGCATTGTTTTCACTGTGGTCGGAAATTGCTCTAGATAAAAGCTTTGTGATGCCGCTTTCTCTTGACATTGGTGCATGGTTGGTGTAGTATACGGAGGCCTCTGAGCTTGTCCATACCTACGGACTCAATATGCTGCAATTCATATCGCTCCATGATTGATATCCGAAGCTCAGAAGAATACAGGTAACCCTCGAAGTCGATCGCAATGAAGCTGGTTTGATTGGAAAGGTGCGAGATGAGTTTCGTGCCTGCAATGGGCGTGAAATCATTACTCAAGGGCTTGCTCATGTCGCAGAGCCAGTCTTGGTTCCTCGACGACATGAGGAATGGCCATAGGAGAACCTCTTTCAGAAATGTGACGACATGTAATTGGAAATGAGAAGCAGCGGATTTTGACTGGCATGCTCGCGTTATTCTCAAGCTTTCTTGTTCATGTTTCTGTGCTCTTGAATTGCGTGTGCTCCTATGCTGAACTGGTAATCGTGCTGAGAAGATTGTGATCGAAAGGTCCTAATCAGTGGGGACTTCTGTGAGAAATAAGAACCCCATGCACAACGTTAAATAATGTTCTTCGAAAAGAGCAAAGTTGAAGATATATATTTCAAGTCGCAAGTTTTGCTGGGGCTTCTCGATTTCAGCCCGATCTGTAGAGACTAACGATGGAGGCAGGGAATTCAAGAGTGGAGAATGTGCTAATCAGCAGTTACTACTCTCGGTTCAAAGCTATTGTGATCGAAGGATCACCTGTCATGATCCAGACCAGCTCTATAGAACAGAACTTTGGTAACCTGTTAGCCCACGTTGGGCGACTTTGGAAGCTCGCTCAGTAGCTTCGGTACCAGTTCAAATGTTAATCGCCAGATCATTTAGCAACTTTTCTCAGCCATAAACCCTCCGCCCATCTCAAGTCAAGAAATCTACATGTTCTTCTAATTTTCATGTCGACGAATCGAATCAGATTACACACCTTAGATTCAGCCAGCATCCCTCATTCAGTTCTCGGGGAGTTAACTCTAAACTTAGGCCATAGACCAAAGGTAACAGCAATGGCTTCTCAAAGCAGCGCAAAATCTTTGCTACCACCAAAGGGCGATCTGAAACTTCTTCAAGAATGCCTTCAATTATCAAGTCCCCGGTCCAAATCATCCGGCGATTGGGTATTCATTTCGGTCTTTCTTCTCCCGCTCTCCCTCCATCACAGAACACTCACACCATACAGATGAATATCAAAAACTCCCAGGATCTCTCAAATGTTGCCCAGAACATATACAAGAGCGAGTGCAGCTTCCAGATCGGTATCTCCATCTTAGATCTCAAGCGTTTCACAGCAGAATCGTCAAATAGTACGTTGCATGGCTTCAATTTCGTCGGCACTAAGCAGAACTACTTCAGAAAAGCCGAACGAGACTTCCACTTCGGCGAAACCCTACCAATTGATGCAAAGATTGTTGTCGAATCGCTTGGCATTCTGATCTCGAGCTTCCGTTCGGATGGCCAAAAGCTAGCTCTTGTTGGCCACAGCTTGAAGCACTGTGTGCGCATCCTTTGAGAGTTTGGATTGGACCCTGCAGAGTACTTCCACGCCTATCTCGATACCTACGATATTGCAGGCGAGGTATTTGAATTTGTCGGTCGACCAAGCTTTGCTGATCTCCTCGAAGCCCTTGAGATCAAATTCGCATGGTTGAGTTGTGCAGGAAATTACGCAAACTATTTGACAAAGGCAATTATGGCGCTCGCGACCTACAGGTGGAATGTCCATCCTCCAGCTAATAAAGAAATGCAAGTCAAAGTTGCCAGAGCAATGGATTTCGCAAAAAATCTTGTGGTTTCAAGGCACAGCAAGATGTTCTCAGAGGACTATAAAGAGCTGCCGAAGTCGACAATGAAGCCTGAGAAAGTCGATTTCCGAGACTGTGTCACCGAGAAGAAGATTAGAGATATAAGAAGCCAGAATCGGGATTGCATACCGTCATGGGACGAGACTGTGTTGTGGTCCAGGAGATTCAGATACTTTGTGCTTGAGTCTGGTGGTTTTCAAGAGCGTCTTTGGAATCATAGCAGCACCGGCGAGCACGTGGGATGTGTTTTAAAGACATGAGCTTGTCAATATGATCCGAGTTCGAAGGATGTATAATGTCTGCGCACTACACATTCCGCGCGAACGTCCGACCCAAATGATACACTTGCCAACAACTACTTCTATGTCGGCAATAATCGGTTCTCTGGGTTCACAGGCTGGCTCGTTCACAACAAGCATGCTTCTTTGGGACCGAAATTTAATGGCTTTCGTCCTTTAGCGAGCCATCCCGAAAATGGGGACGCATCATAAGCGAGACGACGACAACATGCTAAATTTTCTCCTTGGTGATAGGATTCAAGGCGGCAGAGTTTTTGAGTTCGTCGAAGATACAACTGAACCTTCAGCTCCATCGACACGACTTTGATCCTCTGCAGTTCTGTCTGCGTTATCTTAGATCGGAGAATTTGAAGAACTTCGGCGGATAGCTATATCCGGTCAATGGGATTCCGATTCGCGAAGTAGATCGACCCGCTTCAAGGCATTGCTTTATAGCTTCGCTCAGCGATTCAGTCTGTTGGATCTACATCTCCTGATGGTTGAATAGCGCCGTGGCCCCTATTCTGGGTAGTGCAATACCACCTCCTCATTATCTCATGACCACAAATTTCAGTCTCAGCTTCTGTTTTCAGCTCTTTTTACCACAAACATTTGCTCCCAGAACATACAGTCGATACCATGTCATCTCCTTGGATCCTAATTGCAGGTGGTGGAATCGGTGGCTTAGCTCTCGCTCAGGGATTGAAGACACATCACATTCCGTTCACTGTCTTCGAGAAAGACCTCTCTCATCAAACGGTCTCAAGGGTACCGCATTGGCGTTGCAGCGAATAGTGCAGTCGCTCTCCACGAAGGTCTCAGCGAAGAGCACTGGAGTCTTCTTGAGCGAACGTGCGCCAACGTGGAACCTGGACTCGCGAGATTGAATGCTCTCGATGCGACGTTTCTACCGGGCCAGGTATGCCAGATACTGGACGTGGTGCTGGGATTGGAGCTGGAACTGGCCCAAGTCAACAAGCACTTGTACAGCTTGTCTGGGGAAAAGCCGGGCTGAAGTCAGATCCCAATGTGAAACCTGTTTATGCTGTGGCGGGAAGACTCTCCGATCACTGCTTACATTGGGATTGGAAGATCACATCAAGTACGATAAATCGTTCGTGAAATACGAAACCACCGAGAACGGCATGAAAACATTCTTCAGTGACGGATCTGTCGAGGCAGCAACTTTACTGGTTGGCGCCGAAGGCGTTATATCAGCAGTACGGGAACAATTTCTTCCCAACTATCGATATGTTGATACTGGAACTCGTTGTTTGTACGGCAAAACACCCCTCACAGATGAGTTCGTGGCTCGATTTACCCCCTTGGCATCAAGAGGTATGGGCGTCATTAAGAATAAAACAGACTCAAGTGTCTTCCTTGAAGCGATGCGATCGCCGTACGATGCTTTGATCGAGTCCAACGAGAAGCTTGCAAAAGTTGATGACTACATGTATTGGGTGTTTAGTGGGGATGCTGAGAGTATTGGCCTGGACGATAGCCAATTTCATGATCTCTCTGGAGAGGCAGCAGCAACTCTGACAGCGGAACTTGCCAAAGACTGGCATCCGTCCATCAGCTGTCTATTCCAACAACAAGACGTCAGCCAGTGCGCACCATTACGTCTCGTGTCAGCAAGACCTGCACGACCAGATTGGAAGTCCTCCGCGAGCGTGACTTTGCTAGGCGATGCAGCTCACGCCATGATGCCAACAGGCGGATCGGAAGCAAATACAGCTCTTGCAGATGCGGCTCTGCTGCTCGAGCTAATTATTCAGGAAGGCATATCGGAGAGTGTGTTGACCAAATACGTCGATAGGATGTGGAAATATGCATTGCTTGCTATCGAGGGCAGTGTAGCTGGTGCGGAAAAGCTCCTGGGTTTCAAGGGCTTCGAACGAGCAAAGGAGGTTGATCTTTTGTGAAGTGTTATACGGTCTTAGAACAATTGCATGTTCAATAAGTGATCGTCAGACGACGTCTACTAGCATGTTTATCGTAAAGTTCGTAATTCTTAGAAGACTACTGTACATACCCAGCGGGGGAAAAAGGTTTCTCCCTGATGATCACTTACTCACCATTACAGTCATCTTGCACGGAACTTCTCGTGCCTTAGGACTACAAATGTGATCAGCCGTTATTCCCTGCCGCCATTGCAAATCATCGCATATCGTCCCAAGCAATCGGCGGGGTTGAACACAAGCTTCAGAACAGCAGAGTTAATCAGTGCGAACAAGCGAATGAAATGGAAGTTTCTGCCGGATCAGTCAACCTCGGTATTGGTCTTTTGCACACATGCTTCATGCAGCTCTGAACAGTTCGTGCAAATGGGAGAAGGTTTCCACGCTCCCGCAGCTGTACCTGGCGAGCCAGTCAGCTCATCATTCGCCTCTTCGTCGCTTAAAACCTGCAGATGCCCGTTCAAAAGGCCCTGTAAATAGAAACGGGGCGGAGTCGTTGACGAATCGAACGACATCATTCACAACTTTAAAGCCTGGGCACACCCAAAGGCTGTCCACTAGGTTCGCCCTTGAGATATGAAACCCACCATTGATTGCCTCTCTACCACTGGTCATGATTAACTTCTCTTCTCTCGCTCACATTTACACTTTTTCTCAATAACTTCGAGGACTGGTATTTGGTCTGCGATGAAAAGACATCATTGACAACCGCTGGGCGGACCACAATTTTGCAAGGATTACAGAACTTCCAAGCCTAAGCGATGGCGATCTTCAGTCGGTCCAAGAAAGGTAAACCCACGCCGACGACACCTCCACGGCCTTATCTTCAATCAACGGCGACCTTGAACCAACAGTCAACACAGCAGCCCAATCCATATCAACCGAGTTGGACATATCTGGAGCAGAGGCCTCACACATCCCATGGACCTCCTGCGCAGGCCCAAGGCTGGCTGATTGCACCAGTCCCCCCGCAATACCAGCCTGTCTTGGTACACCAGGATCACCTACCTCCATTGCCTCAAAGGCCAAAGAAATCAAGTGGGAATATCAGCAAGCTCAACCTGTCTTCAATGTCAAATCTACTAGCATCAAATGGGGCGGATTGCGGAGCCAAAATAATACAAAATGGGGTTTCCCCGTTGTACATGCAGGGAACGCAGTATCTCAACCAAAGCGCGGCTCTTTGTGATCTGATCACCTCGAAGTTCGACAATATTATCACACTCATCGATGGAGAACAATTCAGTGGAGACGAAAGGGAGTTGGCGGTCATGTCCCCGCCTCAGCCAATGTGGCAGCAGCAACAAGAAGAGTCCGGATATAGCGAACGGGCACTCGGAAAGGGAAAGTCTAAAGGCATGGTCAATAATTCGGTGTCTTCAGCACTCACTAGTACAAATTACTTCGCCAAAGTGTATCTATATGCCAACTCAAGGCTGCCGCCAAATTTACCTCCCCTCAAATTGTACGTTCTGTTGTAGAGTCCCCGAGAACTTAGTTAATAGACCATAGGTACATGCCCACATTTCCTCTGCTGTGTCTAGCTGCCCAATACTCAGAGCGAGTATATACGAAGCCTTCCGGTCAAGAAAAAGAGGTACATCTAGATGCCGACTGGAGATTAGGTACAAAGGCCATGGTGATTAAGTCTGTGCCTATGGACGACATGAATACCATAGTGTTTGCTATCAGGGGGACGCAAACATTTATGGACTGGGCAGTGAACCTCAATTCGGCTCCAGCGTCTCCAGAGGGGTTTCTTGTGAGTAATGAATGCACCGCGTGTTTGAAATAAAAAGCTCATGAAAGTAGGATGACCCAGGAAACTTCTGCCATGCGGGATTTCTGACAGTCGCGAAGAAGATGATAAAGCCGGTAGCGGCCAGACTTCGGCATCTCCTTCAAGAAGACCCAAACAGATCAAAATGTTCGCTACTAATCACTGGACATTCGGCGGGCGGAGCAGTCGCTTCGCTGCTCTACTCTCATATGCTCGCTACCACACCCCAGGCCGAGTCGGAACTTAACATTCTCACCGGCTGCTTCAAACGCATCCACTGCGTCAGCTTCGGAGCTCCACCTGTCTCGCTCCTTCCCCTTTCACGGCCCTCCCACCCGAATTTACGAAAGTCCATCTTCCTATCCTTCGTCAATGAAGGCGATCCAGTCCCGAGAGCAGACAAAGCATATGTGCGTTCCTTACTGGATCTATTTTCAACGCCGGCGCCGGGTCAAGTCTGTGCAATCACACCCCAGAAATTACAACCATTAGTCTCGAATTTGAAGGCGCAATCGAGCTCTCTCACACTCAATAAAATCAGACCTACGCCAAAGAAATCGAAGAGTCTTCCGGTGAACGAGATAGCGCCCTATTGGCCAGTCCCAGAAGCTACTTTGAGCAATGCGGGAAGAATTGTGTTGCTGAGGAGTGTAGAGAAATACGAAAATCGGTCGACGAAAAAGAAGCCGGTCGTGGAATTGATGAACGAGGGTGTGGTGGCACAGATCGTCACTGATGAGCTCTTGAGGGGCGTCATCTGGGGAGATCCAGTCTGCCATATGATGAAGCTGTATGCGAGGCGCATTGAGATTCTGGCAACAAATGCAGTTATGGGAAGGTCATGAAATACTGATCAATGGAATTTGGGAGGCAGGCATCGGCGTACATACGGTAATACCCTTTTCGAAGCTTTCGCAAATATGAGCGAACAGGACAAAATTAAGAAGCAACAAGCAAATTCTTGTATTCTTCATCGTTCTCGCCTGCAGCGCGATAAGTGCAAGATATATAAGCAACCAGATCGCGAAGGGTAGACGCAGCCTCGCACTAGCAAGCTCACCCACGTCTTTCGGACAAGGTTGTGATCAAACAGTGGCACAACAATCCAAATCGTTCTTCTGCTCAATAGTCTATGAGTAGCCCAACCCGTGCATCGTCTACCGCGGAGTGTAGGAACAAACGTAGGTTGGGGCACACAACCGCCAAACTAGTTTGTCTAGGCCATATATGTCCCATAATTGTGCCAGTACTTTCGCAACTCTACAATATTTTCTAGTAAATTGTTCACTGCCAGCAAGTAGGACAAGTCGCCGTCAACATTGGGCTTGAACGAAGATCAGGATCGAGGTTGATGTCCCGGCGCATGTTGGGTTTATGGACAATCTTCCCCGAAGGTAAAAGCTGGGCTTGGAACATCACTGCAAGGGCATTACAACGAACCAGCGACTGAATGACACTTGGCTAACAGTTACTTGACAGAAAACCATCATCATTTAAAAACGATTGCAAGTCCATCATTTCAGCAAAGTCTCCTAAGCGATTTGTGCAAAAGGAGACTTGACGAGGAAGTTATTCGCAGCAATCGCCCTACAGATAAAAGTAGGCATAGAGCATAGTGTGAGATAAGTATATTCAAGAATCAGTATATAGTTGAGCACAATGATTACTGACAACAACTCATGTATGTTACTCTGATGCTATTATCGAAAGTACAAAGTGGCGAAGGTTTTAGAATGCACTTGCACAACGAATCGAGAACTGGCAATCAACTGCTGCAGTATAGTTTCCTCTCCTCGCCCAGAATAATAGTTAGCAACAAGCTGAGGCGCAGAATTTCTCAAATACTGCAGGGTGCCAACAAGATTTTATGGAAGTATCCTTCCGTCTCCGCATCTTCAACATTTGATCCCGTAGAACTCTTTCACTTGAAAGACCTTGGCACGGCTATAGTCATCCGCCTGTAGGAACTGCAGCAAGACTTCTTCATCCCACTTCCATAGAAAGCAGGCTCAAATCTCCTCCAGCTCGCAAACGCTGCTCACTTACGCCGCGGCTGGGCACCCAGCTCACTTTTTCCAAGGCTTTTTGGTGGTGTACATTGAGTAAGAAGAGAAATTCAACAAGGCGGGTATGAAGGTCCATTTTGATGGTCACCCTCCAAAATAATTTTGTTTTCTTTCGGGGAGGAACCCAGCAGATCCCAGCCTCTTTCATGACGTTGAAATTTCGGCCATATTTTTTCCCCGCACTCACGAACCGAACCCCGCCACGCCCCGCTAAACTCCACACTGCCAACTCAAGATCCAATCTCGATTGAAAGTTCTTCCCATCTGCCAGGACTGCAAAGAAGCTTCGAAGCGGGAAAGCTTCGGTCCCGAAAGTTAGTCGAAATGTTAAAATACCAAGACAACTTTCGGGCCTTCTCACTGTTGCCAAGACGAATAGTGACGTTGTTTTGATAGCTACATATCGGACGGTACGGTTTTGGGATGCTCGATAGCTTCTCCGGGTGGGAGTCTGCTATGAAATGACTCGGGACGAACTGTTAGCCTTGCTTGGATGGCAATCCGAAGTCGGTGCGAACTGCCACTTCGTTTAGATCGTGGAGATGCTTGCTTTATGAAGCGAGTTGTGGGGAGCGGAGAAGACTATCCCAGTAGATGTCAATCTCGACATATAAATACTTGCACTGGCTCCCACTTTCGCGTGTTTCGTCTCATCTCAACTCTTTGTTGATTTCCACTCGAAAGCAGCTCGGCTAGCAACTAGACCCACCCTCATCTCACTATGTTCAGCCCACTACCACTACTCAAGGTGGTGCCTCTGATACTCGCCTTCAGCACGGTATCTTTTGCTCAAGATGCACCTACGGTCAAGGTTCTCAATGGAACATACTCCGGTATCCATAGCTCTACCTACAATCAGGATTACTTCTTGGGTATCCCATTTGCCCAGCCACCACTCGGCGACCTTCGATTCCGCCAAGCACAGCCATTGAACACCACTTTCAACGAGACTCGCAATGCTACGGAGTACTCGCCGCAGTGTATGGGGTATGGCAGTGATCAATGGGTTCTCGGAAATATCATTTCCGAGGACTGCTTGACGCTCAATGTCGTTCGTCCCACTGGTGCGCAGAATCTGCCTGTTGGAGTCTGGATCCATGGTGGCGGAAATACTCAAGGAGGAAGTCGTGATCCCAGGTATAATCTGTCATTCATTGTAGAGCAGTCAGTCTATTCAAAAGCGCCATTCATCGGAGTCAGCATCAACTACCGTCTCCAGGCATGGGGATATCTCTTCGGCAAGGAGATCATGGTAGCCGGCTCGGCTAATATGGGAGTTCGAGACCAGCGTTTGGCGCTTCATTGGGTCCAGGAGAACATTGCTGCTTTTGGAGGCGACCCGACCAAAGTCACAATCTGGGGCGAGAGCGCTGGTGCTAGCGGAGTAGGCATGCAACTCGTGGCTTATGGAGGACGTGATGATGGGTTATTCAGAGGAGCGATTGCAGAGAGTGGAGGTCCTGTTGGATCCAGTCGCTACCTTACTCCAGAACAATGGCAACCGAATTATGATGCCATTGTCAGCGCGACAAACTGCACCAATTCAACCGACACTCTTGCGTGTCTCCGAACAATTGACAGAGACGTTCTCAGCAATGTCTTGAACAGCTCAGTCACAGCCGACGCGTCATGGGGTCCTCAAATAGATGGTGATTTCCTCCAGGACTCGGGCACCAAGCTCATTGATAGCGGAAGATTTGTCAAAGTCCCGTTTCTCCTTGGTCGGAACCACGACGAAGGCACATCCTTTGCTCCAAAGGGAATTAACACCACTGAAGAATTTCTCGAGCTCGTTCAGTCAGCGGGGCCCGACAACGCAACCGCTCTTACCATCGCAGCACTATATCCGGATATTCCAGAGATTGGGATCCCAGGAACTCTTGTTGGCCGCCCACCACCATCTCAAGCTGCCCTCGGAGTACAGTGGAAGCGTACAGCGTCGTACATCGGCGACCTGAGACAGCACGCTTCTCGCAGATTCCTCGCCCAGAAATGGGCCGAGTATAACGCCACTGCCTGGTCTTACCACTTCAACGTTTTCACAGCTGGTTTTGATGCGACGACAGGCTCAGGTCACTTCACTGAAGTTTCATTTGTCTTTGCCAACACAGCAGGGCAAGGGTACCAAAAGTAAGCCCATAGCCTTCTGTTTCGTCTTGTTTGGCGAGTCTCAAGTTTCGCGAGACACACCCAAAACCACGCATGAGAATTTACTGACTCCCCATTGCGTAGTGTGGTGGCAACAAATCCATTTGAAGGCAAGCCTGATTCATATAAACAACTGGCAAAAGTTATGTCAAGAATGTGGGCGAGCTTCATCGTTGACCTCGACCCGAATAATGCGGCTGGTGGTGAGTTCTACCATTGTTTTCTTCTCGCTTATATCCGTGTTGTACTCTTGGTACTGAGCTGACTTGGAATGATTGCAGCGGGCTGTGTCAACTGGCCAAAATACACCCTTGATAGTCCGAAGAACATTGTGTTCGATGCAAATGTCACTAATGTGGCCTACGAAGAGCCCGATACCTACAGAGCGGAGGGTATCGCTTACATAATCGACCGCCTCGCAACCGATTACGGACGATGAGGACTGTCGCGGATTAATTTGTGCAGCCATGGTGTTTAATGGATCTATTTTATGGAAAGTATTTGTAACTCATGTCAATTACTACAACGTAATGAATGACCATTGCACCTTACCAGTACCTTGCACCACACGTTGACCTATGTTCGATTCTGGAGTCTTGGATCTGGGATCTTGAATTGTTATCCCTCGCAAATCATGCCAAGCTGTGTAATGTGTAATAGTGACTTCAGAGATCTGAAGTATGCTAGGTTACTTGAGGACATCCAAGCATGCCTGCAAAGTATGCTGACGTGGGGAAAGCCTCGATGTGCTTGGACTGCTCGCAGGACAAGACCTTCGGTATCTTCTGCCCTTCTCCAAGAACAAGGACATGCAAGCCAATAAGTACAAAGATTTCGAATTCAATGAAGAACTTAGGGCAGGCCAGTGAACCTAAGTTGTGACAAGTGGCCTGTGTTCACTTCTGAAAGCTTGCTCAAGCGGATGTCGGATCTTCTTTTACTTTCCTTAAGTACAAATCTTAATTAACAATCTTGCTTCAAATCATCGAGACCTCTAGACCCGCATTCCTTATGGCTACCTTTGCCTGCACTTCCACGTCGCTTACTTAAAAAGGCCTGAACAATAAACACGTACGAAGTTGGCTTGGATACTTCAAAGTGACAATCAAAACCCTGTTGCCTCTGGAACCTCTTACTTCACAATCTTAGAGAGCTGCTTAATTTCGTACATAATGCATTCAATTTTCAGGCTATTGTTTTACGTTTCCTGATCCTACGTCAGGAGCTATTATGGTTGAAAGTCGCAAATAAATGTCGCGACATACACAATAAGACATTCTCACCACCCGGATCTCATGTGACATGAAACCAAATAAGCAAAAGTTGGATACAAACTCAAGCCACGAAGCCTCACCACTTCCCTTATTCAAGCTCAAGTCAGACTAACACCCAGCAGGTACCTCGGTACCGCCAACGCAGCCAGAAACTGCAGCATCCACTGCCCCTCTGGCTAGAAGATGACTTTTCGTATCTGCCCGGGTGAGTGTCGAAAGGTCGACCTGTGAATCCATGGAAAAAGGTACGAAGTCGAGTTGACCCGATCGGTGACCGATCCAACTTACTTGCAAGCCCAAACAACCACCAAATCACGAATGAAAATACCAAAAACAATCAAATTTGAGTCCGCGGCTCAAGGGGACGAGAAAAACCACGAAAATGGAAAATGATAAAATAAAGTCGTTATGGTGAGTCAGTTCCCGATTCTTTCTTGATGAGGCTTCGTAGCTTGAGTTACAATTTTTTGTTTCATTTGGGAAGGCTAGGGTAGCGCTGAAGTAAACACCGAACTCGCTTAGCATGTAAGATCTTACGTCTTTTAGTGTCACTTCGACCGGATCGACCAAGAAGACGCGACTAAACGAGAAGGAAAGAAATACTCACTCAAAAGAGTGCCATAGCCATAAAAATCACATGTGAGAAAAGTCGAGGATAGTTTCAATGTCAATTTCTATTCTCATATTACAAAGGCAGACGACCAAACTAAGGTAGAAACCTCGGCCAAGCATGGTATAACGTCCCGGAACGCCTCATCTCCTCCCAATTCCCATGCCGTGAACTCATGAATTAATTTCCTCCGAAGTAAAAGTCTTCTATGCAGGCCACAATATCACGTCTCAATCCTCCTCACATTTGGTACGCTGACGCCACTAGCACTCGACTTCCTGTCTCCGAAGTTGTGGAGCCGCTCGCCGATCAGGTACACCTCGTCTCGGATCTTCATTCGCCAATCCTTCACCCAGCTGAGAAGGATATAAAGCGCGTAAATTATGCAGCAGAGACAGAAGCAGATCGGGTATGCGTATCTGTATGCCACAATATGTTTCTCAGGGCGATCTCTGAGGACGGTCATTGTCGCTAGTGTCGCGCATGCCCATGGATAGGCGAGTGCAAAGCATAGGCTGAGTCCAACAGGAAGAATGAAGCTCCGAGTCGCCAGACGCGCATCTGGGTCCAGGTATCCATTTCGGGTGATGGCGCGTAGCGATTGAGCTGGTCGGGAATCCTCATGCCACAGAATGATCCGTGTAGTGAGCTTCACGTAAAGCAGACCCAGAGTCCAGCTTTGAACGAAATGCATAACGTGTCGCTCTTCGATTGCAAAGTATGTGTGAAGTGGTACGATCAAGTAGAACTCGACCAGGAAGGAGAAGAGAGTGGGCAGGATGAAGAGGAATGCCGTGTAAGTCCATGCGATACGTCCCACTCGAGTAGCAACTGTGATCACGCGGCGACGAACGTTCTGAGGGGTATCGGCATTGATGTTGATCGTGTTCTTGACGTAAGAGTAGAACTGCTTGGCATGTAGGATGGCATACAAGGCCGACCCCAGGATGTAGATACCGATCGAGAAAGCATAAACATCGTTCTTGCGTACATGTGCGGGTATGATCTTGGCGAAGATAAGTCGTCCAAGAACCAGAGGAACAATGGTGATAGAAACTCCAGTTAGAGCTGCGAACAGCCATATAGAGACAATGAAGAGGAATATCCGCGTGCGAAACCAAGGGGGAATGTATACCTGCTTGAAATGCGTGGATGACTTGCTATGGACGCCGTCCCGTTCCTTCTTGCCATCAATTCGCTCATTCGATTCATTGACCTCAAGAAATGTCCCTACACCCTTTGGTATTCTGACTTGGTCTGAGGCAGGTGCTCTGACGTAGCGGCCATCCATGCGGAAGTAAACATTCAGGTCTGGGTCTTCCACGAATGGCTTCTCGACATCGTCGGTTTTGATCTTTTTCGGCGGATCGGCCGTAGCGCCTTTGAAAATGTCTGTCCAAGCCCTGCGGACATTATAACCCTCTTCATCCAGTTTTCTTTCATCGAACATAAACCAGGTGAGTCGAAGCATCCTCGCGCACCGGCGGAACCACCAACTATACATGGCATGCAAGCCATCCGAAGGCTTGAAGAATTTGACCGCCAAAGGCATCAAGAAATTATAAAAAAGTAGATCAATAGGGAACTCCAGGACTGGCTCATTTGATGACCAGTGAATAGGTAGGACGCCATTGAATGCATATGCTAATCCCCATACGACGCCACCCAAGCAGATGACAACCAGGCCGCCATATACCAGGGCACTGAAGAGGATCTTTCGAAGTTGTGTTGCTACATTTCGCTCCAAAACGTCTCGTACAGGATGGAATGTCGGATCATCAGGATCGCGGATGAAGTCTGATAATGTCAGCAAAGATCCCAATACTATTTTCAGGGCACGACTTACATAAAACTCCCTTACGCATGATTTTCCGACACATCGAAACGAAGAGAGCAAAGTGGAACATGTAACATGTTCCCACGAACCAGTGTACAAAGATAGAAGTGAGAGGGGATTTGATCGTGAAAAGCAGTCGGGACATAATGGTTGTGTTCTCGAAAAGCGGCAGGAGAGCAGCATCGAGAAGAAGTCCACAGTAGAGTGGGAACACCAGCATCTCAATACTGATGATCAAAATGACCTTCATCACACCGCCTGCTTGGTTGAGTAAGTCGATAATTGTGGCTTCCCACTCACGCCCAACTTGACTTGTCGAGAACGGGGAGCCTTTCTTCACGTAGAGCGCCCCAAGAAGACACAGGGCTGTGTAGCCCGCGAAAATTGCCCAGAATCGGTCTGTCCCATCCCAGACGCTAAGGTCAGGATCCAAAGGTGCTGCTCGTTTTCCAAGTTCAAGGCTGATCACCCATGAGTCTGGCCTGGCCAGAAGTGTTGGTAGTGCAGCGAGTAGGCCCCAGCAGTATTTCGTGGTCCCAACTAAAACGCTCCATATGCCTCCAAAGCTCACGTGATAGTCGCCCGTGAAGATGTAAACGACAGTGCTGCCAATGCTAGCAAGAGTATCAAGGACGAGTGATCTCAATGAGATCAAGGATTCATGTGATGCAGCTGAGAAGACAAATATTTCAGAATCCAGTATATGAGTAAGGCTGCTCTGCGTCTCATTCAGTATGCGATTAACGGCATCGTGAGAGAGATTCATGGCAGTAGAACTCAATGCAAGCCCTTTCGTTGCAACTGTAGTATGAACGGCAGGAGAGTATGGCGACAAGAGCTTGAACGGGATGGAAAGAAGCCAAAGGGTGCAATACGACACAACACCGAGTATGGATAGGGCAAGATCTTGGAGAAATGCCGCACAAGCGAAGATCAAACGTAGAGGCAATTTGATGGCCGGTCCGGGATTGGCGGTTAAGAGAAGAGAGACTCTGCCGATGTTGTATGGAATCCAAACACCGATCGCAACCGTCAAGGCCAGCAAGAACGCGCTGAATAGGGCATTTTGAACAAGGCTGAAAAGCGGCCCTCGCATTCCAACAAGTTCCATGATGCCCTCGAAATCCTCAGCTTCCTCCATTGCATCAGGATCGTTTGGATCTAATCCAGCTGCAATTGCAGCTTCGACTACGTCTTGATCAGGTTCCGGAAATTCGTCATCGTCCTCAAAGTGATCGTGGTGTGCGACTGGGACAAATGGCGCCTCGGCTGCTAGGTCGTGGACGATGTGCTCATCATTTGCTCCTAAGTCTTCTTGAGGCCTGTCTTCACCAACGCCTCCCCAAAGAAAGTCTGCAACACGGCCCAGAACGCCTTCTGGCTCAGCAGGGCGTGGTACTACAGTTTCGGGGATCTCAGGCTGAGGGGCGTCTGCTTGGAATGGAGCTGGGTCTGCGTTTAGACCATCTTCCGATTCTGAGTCCGAGTCAATTGGGTTTGCGTCGAACACCTCGTCCCAGTTCTGTGCAGCTCGTGTGATACCATCCTGGCCGACAATTTGAAGTGGACCTGCATGTTCAGATGCTTGAGAGGTAGAAGCCACAGTGTCTTGATCGTGTCGTCCAGATTTCAGCCTTTGCGCCTCTCGAGCCTTTTCGATGGCCTGCTGAACTCGAAGATCTTGTGCCGCTTTCCATGCCTGATTCGCCTGATCCGCCTGATTCGCTTGTTGAGATGATGCTGGTTCGCTACTATCAGGAACTGTAGCACGTGCCAGAGAACTTGTCTGCACACCATGCCCGGCAAGAGGCCTACTGTTCTCATCACCCGAAGTAGCTCGAGTGGTAGTATCGTCAATCCGCTCTTCGTCGGCATTCAGATTCGAGAAGCTCCAATTGTTGTGTGCGAGTGGAGAAATTGTATCGCGAAGCTGGGGTCCATCTGACACAGCCCTTGGCCTGGAAGTATTTTGTGGAGTGGAAGCATTGATTCCCGAGTGTAACCAAGGGGGGCTAGAGAACTCCGTCGACCCGATGTTTTGTTCCAGGATGTGATTGCGGCCTCCTCGACCCTTAAGCCTCGGTGAACTACTTTTCTCGACTCTTTCCTGAAGACTGGTGTTAAGACTCTCGTCTTCTATTGGTTCATCTGTAGCTTTTCCCTTGCCTTTCCCTGGAAGTTGGTCTTCAGTGTCGTGATTATTTTCCGTTTCGCCCAGCGAGTGCCTCTGTTGCTGGAGGCTTAGCGGCTCAACGTCCTCCCAACTATCAGAGCTAGCTCTGCTCCGACCATTGTTTCCCAGGTGACCCGTTGGCTTCATAGTCTCGTATCCCAGCCGGTCGGGTTCCAGGAAGGGCGAAATAGACTCAGCACTTGCCTCCGACTGAGTGGCGTGGTGTGGAGACGACGCAGTAGAAAGCCCAGAGGCCTGAGAATCTTGCTTGGTAAGCAGCTTCATAGCATTGACCCAATACCGCATCTGATCATTCTTATCCTCTCTTTCAATAATACGCAGAACTTCTGACGGATCGTTATCTGCTCGCCGCCATATAGCAAGAAATTCTTCTGTCATTCTTGGCTCCTCAGTAATGGCTCGTTGGATTTCTGCAGCTGGTGTAAGAGCATCCCGGACCGGGGCAGGCCGATGTAGCGAAGCAGAGCTCTCTTCCAGTTGGCGTAAATCATCTCGAAGCTCTTCATTCCTGTTGCGCATATCCTGCAAAAGTTCATCATTAGTCCGAGGGAACTCGACCACGTCGTCTAAAGGATTGTTCCTTCGCCGCGGTCTTGCCATTGGGCGTCTTCCAATATCCCTCGGGTCCTGACCATTCTCGATGAGGTTGTTACCATCTGGCCGACGAACGATATCTTGGCCCAGTTCTCGATTTGCTTGGAGATCCCTTGCTCGATCAGGCGGTGCGAATTCTGCGTTGAAGCCAGCACCTATGTTGATCCCTGGCTGTTGTTGAACCACCCATTCTCGAATGAGGAACACGAGAATGAAGCAGACAACAACGAGGATGGTAATGACATATCCTTCGGCTATTGTGATAACAAGCTGGTTGATATACGAATTCCGGGTCAGATTCCGTAAGAACGAAACATCACTCAGAAGCGATGAACGATGAGGCTCAGCTGGTTGGCTGACGTAATTTTGTGGTATGCTTGCATTTGCACCATCCGGTATAACCACATTCTGAATCCCTAGCCCATAATATACCGTCTTGAGTAGGCCGGCAAGCAAAGGATCCGAATCGCTCATGTTCAGTGTCTGAGAAACTGGCATCAACAGGCCCATGACTTTCTCCACCAAACCCCCCATACTGGCAGAAGTGGTCTGGTTGTCCTGCAGAGGGGTAACTGGCGATGTCCCGTTTCCAGCGATTTTCGAGAGCTTCTGTATTTCCCGTGCCATCTCTAGTGCTTGGGCTGACGAAGAGTTGTTGGTCAATGTCGCCGGGAGATAATTCGATGGCCATCCTCCATCACTAAACCAAAATAGCAGGCGCCAAACCTGTCGAATGACAAAGGGGAGACATCCTAACCAAACGGTTACCACGACCAAGAATCTCAACCAGGTTGCAACATTCTTGACGGAATGTATGACGACGTGTCGGGCAAGTACTGGTAGAGGAAGTGACTTTGGCATATTTGGAGAGTACAGCTTCGTGAATCTGAAAGGCGTCTTACAAAGCTCGCAGTGTTTCTTCTGCGAATGTGATAGCCACTCCATTAAGCAGTCCTGATGGACGAACTTGATACTCCCGCTACATTTGCAAGGATGGAAAAGAGGTTCTGCGTCGCTGCCCTCCGCTCGGCAGATCCTACAAGTATCTGCGTCTCCAGATCCATCGTCCCCATCATCGAAATTCGTCATGTACTGAGGGTCATTCATGATGTCTGGGGGTGGCGCCTGGCCGTCCTGTGTAGCCGCCATTGTTGAGCCGATTAAAGGCAAGGTGCCCTTGCAGAAAGAAAAGGCACGGAAAGAAATAGGAAAGAGGCGGATAGGCAGAGCCCAGCTTTCATTGATGCTGTATGACCATCTGCAGAAGCTTGTAGTTGACCTCAGCCCCGTGAGCGTACTTCGAGAAGCTGAGTTGCCAGCCGGATATGCGATTTCTCGATTGGTGTATTGAAGTTGGAGCTTGTTGTAGATTCAGAGAACGTCTTTCCAAGGCGGAGATGATCCGCGGGATCTTTGTAGTGGAGGCGTTTGGTGGGGTGAGTGTTTTGCTGGGAATATTCGATGGATAGAGTCGGGCTCGGGGCGTATAAAAGGCGGCCTGTCACGCAGCCCCGTCTCCATTCAGTCCATAGCCCAAATCCAGACGCCAGCCAGACCAGACCTCAAGCGCCAAAGCGGCCGCCGGAGTCCGGCAAAATTATTCTTCCGCGATTTGTTAGCGCCGCGCAGCTGGAGTCTGGTTGTCTCTACTTTGCAACATGGCATACCTAGTGATAACGAGTAAGTACCATAACTACGATTGCAGGTACCAAGTTCCGAAAGACAAAAAGACCATTCTAGAGCCTTTTGGCTACGATAATTCTATTGAACTGCTAGATATACCTCGGTGCTGCTGATACAGGCTACATGGGACGAACGTGAAACAATGTCGTTGCAAGCCTTCAGCGAAGAGTAGAATATGCAAGCTGGCAACAAAGCAACCAGACAAGGATTTAAAGCAGGATGGATGCACATTCGCTCGTTGATTATCGATTTGTAACTTATCTGTTGGGTCATCTATGTAGCTTTCAAGATATTTTCAAGCCACAGTCTTTTCACTCGTCAATCGATTCGTGGACAGCTGCAGGTAGGTTGGACATCCCAGGCCGCAATGACGTTTTGCACTCGACAGGATCCCGCCCCGTTTGCGCTATCTATCTTGCTTGCCCCAGAGCAGAACAGCTTCTCGGCAGGATTATGTGACTTCGAACAAGACAATCTTGTGATAATCAATTAACGATTCTTTTAGGACATCTTCCTGCGACTTTTCCGTTCTTCTCGCAATAATATCCAGTCTTTTGCCATCAGTCCATAAATTCAGAATTGTCTGACTGCGAAACCAAGGAGTAGCTCCTTGCCTCACATCAAGCATCGGGTCCGTGTCGATCAACCTGGTCCAAAATCTCCCAGCTCGGTAAAGCTCACCTCACCTGCTCACTACCTCGAGTTCAGGTCAGCAAACCTTTCGAACTTCTTTCCAACACAAACACGCAGGATTCTTGAAGCTGGCACTTTTCTTCACAGGCTGCATGCTGTTGTAGAAGATGGCGGTTGAAAGTAACGGACGGGCAGTTGAGCCTAGTCAGAAGGGGATGAATGGGCATGCCAAATCAAATACTCCCAGATCGAAACCAGCTACCAAATCACGGAAGGGCTTCAGTCTCTTCAGTATACTATCCAGGTATGGCAGAAATCTGGTCTTTGCCGGAGGCAACAGACTAATGCGTTACAGAATCCTGACATGGTATTCCATCATCACCATCCTATTCCGATGCCCGTCGACAGTCGATCTGCTCACAGATACCTCTCCCAAGGTTTGCAAGCCATACTTTCAATTACGGTCTGCTATAGCTCCTCATCTTGAACCATACTACAACACCTACGGGGCTCCCTATGTTGATGCCGCCAGACCATACTATGCTACTCTGGACAAGAGAGTGATCTCTCCTGCAACTGCATTGGGGAAGAAATATGGCGCGCCGCGTGTGGCACAGGCACAAGCTTTTGGTCAAGCTCAGTGGGATAAGAACGTACAGCCGCAAGTCCAGAAATACCAAGCTGTTCTCAAGGAGAAATACGACCAGTCGCTGGGTCCACATGTCGATAAAGCTACGACAGCAGTTAGTCCATACTACGAGATTGCGAAGACCAGTGCTCAGCAAACCTACTACGAACAAATTCTCCCAACATACACTGCCGTGCAACCATACGCGCTGCAAGGTTATGGCCTTGCCAACGACTTTGCAGTGAATACCGCCCTCCCATACTCAAAATGGGCTTGGACTGCTGGTGTTGTGTTCCTGGACCGTACTGTCTGGCCACAAATCCGCATTCTATATGGTGAGAATGTTGAGCCTCAGTTGGTGAGGATCGGAGAGCGTTTGGGTAGATACCGTGATGGCAAGAAACTCAAGGCGGTCGTTGAAGACATTGACAGCTCGTCTTCTGCCTCAATTGCATCGCAGACACTATCATCCATCGCATCATCGGTCTCATCTGTTCATGCTACGCCGACGCCGGAGACCACATCCACGGAAGCCACCGTGGAATCATCAGAGGCGCCTGCAGCTACTCCTGAATCAGAGAGGGAGATCCGCGAGAAGGCTCAGAAGATTGTCGGCAATGATCTTAAAGAATGGCAAGAGAAATTCGCTAAGGCCGCAGATGAGGGCTCGGTCGATCTCGAGGAAAGAATCACTGAGATCACGGACCGCATGGTGCAAAGTCAAGCAGAGGAGGTCGGCAAAGCACACATCATACAGCTTGAGGAAACTGTCAATTCCAGTCTCAAGAAGCTTAAAACCGCCATCATTTCCATTGTTTCCAATTCCAAAGACACCGAGGAATCCGAAGATGCTCTCAGCACGGCAGTCCGAAAAGCTGGTATTGCAATCAAGGAAAAGGCACAGGCCGTTCGAAGCTGGAGACAGAACTACGACCGGGAAACAAATGAGCTTGTTGGCTTGTCTGCTCAGGACACTTTTGAGATTCTTGATCACATCAGAGATCTTGGCTTGCAAGAGATAGGAATGAGATGGGCTTGGACCGATGGTATCACTCACAAGGACTGGGCGAAGTATCATCAACTGAAGACCAAATTCGACGAGTGGCGAGTTGATGTCGAGAATGTTGTGACTGGCCATCCAGGTCTCGACAAAGCTCGTGCAGCTTCCGAGGAGATCGAAAGTCAAGCAATGGGCATCGCTGAGGATGCCGCAAAGGAACTGGCACGTCTGAAGGAAACTGGACGCTGGAAAATCCAAGCCGCCGACACGAGCGACGATTTCAGCACGAAGATCATGCCTGCCGCCGCTGCAGTAGTCATGCAGAAAGTCGCTGAGAAGGCTAGCCATGCGAGTGAAGCTGTGGCTACTTCGTCGCAGGGAACTATTGAGAGTGTCATGTCCGCTGGAAGTGCAAGTGCAAGCAGTCTTGTAGATCAAGTTTCAAGCTCCATTATTGGCACTGAACAGGGTACTGCTGAAAGCATTGTATCTGCTGCTAAGGCTTCTGCTAGCAGTGTAGTGGACCAGGCATCAAGTTCTGTCATTGGCACACAACAGGGCAGTGTTGCCAGTGCTGCTTCTGCGGCAAAAGAATCAGCAAGCAGTATCGCGGAGCAAGTCTCCAGCTCAGTCATCGGAACCCAGCAAGGAAGTGCAGAGAGCCTTGCGTCTGTTGCAAAGGCTTCCGCCAGCAGTATCGCCGACCATGCCTCAAGCTCTGTTGTTGGAACAAATCAAGGAAGCGTTGAAAGCATTGCATCAGTTGCCAAGGCGTCTGCTAGCAGTATCGTTGATCAGGCATCGAGCTCCATCGTTGGTACCTCACAGGGCAGCGTGGAGAGCATTGCCTCGGTAGCTAGTCAGAGTGCTAGTAGTCTTTCCGCCAAAGCTTCTTCTTCTATCGTGGGCAAGGAGCCAGGTATGGTCGAAAAGGCATCAGAAAGCGTCAAATCTGCCGCTTCGGTCGTCTCGGAGTCTGCTTCCAGTCTCTCTGATGCTGCGAGCTCTTCCATATCTTCCGGTGCAAGCGAAGTGTCGACGGGCGCATCCAAAGCATCCAGCTCTCTCAGCTCTGCCACATCATCGATTGCAAGCTCACTTTCCAAGAGCGCTTCTGACACATCTAGCTCAGTCAGTTCAGCCGCATCTTCAGCTTCAAGCACCGCTTCCAAAAAAGTCTGGGGTGGAGCAATGGCCCAGCATGTTGAGGCCAGGAAGATCATCTTTGATGACATCATTGACGATTCTGACGACGCCAGCTACAGTGAAAAGATACAGAGCATGGCAAGCGAAGCCGGTGATAGATATGCTGACATAACGAACGCGGTCAGCGAAGCCTTGAAGGGCGCAACAAGCACTGAGAGCTCACCAGTTACCAAGCTGGCCGCCGAAAAATACTCGAGTGCCCTGTCTGCTGCTAGTGTTGCTCTTTATGGAACCGAACTAGGTACTGGAGAAAGTATCTCGAGTGTTGTAGCTAGCAAGTATGACGAAGCCGTTGCTGCGTAAGTCCCTAATAACCCTATGACTTCTGATAACCTATTTTCTAATACGTCTTCAGTGCTAGTGCCATCATATATGGGACACCAATGCCGATCACAGATTCAATTGCTGCTCAAGCTACCGACGCATATAATGCAGCAGTCTCGAGAGCCAATGACCATTACTCTCAGGCTCGATCCCTTGTTTCTGCACAGATCTCTGGAGAACCCAAACCAGTCCATGAAGAGATGTTCTCTTCGGCCGAGGCTGTCTTCTCAGACTCAAAAGCTGCAGCAAGCTCGAGATTGCAGTCTGCTCTTGCAGCAGCATCCACTGCTGTATATGGAACACCGACGCCTGCCTACCAATCTGTCCTGTCATCCATCTCTTCTGTAGCTCAAGTAAAGCTCTCGGAAGGGCTCACCCGAGCGTCTGTACAGTATCAGGATGGGAAGGACTATGTTGCCGCAATCAACACAGGAGCTCCGGCCAAGCAAAAGCTCTTGGGGCAAATGCAGGAACAATATTATGCTGGAATTGGAATGGCCCATGCTCGCTATTCCGAGTTCTTGGATTCGGCTTCTTCTGCCGTCATGCCCAGAAAGACTCCGGCTTACGAGAGCATCTACTCTGGAGCAAGTGCCAAGATTGCTGGCACTCCCACTCACCGATTCCAAGCAGCGTTGAACACCGCTTCCGCGCATTATGCTGAAGCTGTCGGAGCTGCTTCATCCAAGTTCGATCAGCTCATCGCATCGATCTCTAGCCTGGGCAGTGAGAACGCTGAGCACGTCCCAACTGTTACCTTAGTCTCTGCGGCTTCTGCACAGTACAGTACGGCAATGTCTCAAGCCTCTAAGTCTTTTGCTTCTATCAATTCTGTGATCTCAGAGAAGTTGGAGCTTGGCTCTTCCTCGGTCTCTTCTGCCATGTACGGAACCGAGACTCCTTGGACTGAATCTGTGGCCTCGGCTGCTAGCGAGAACTGGGAGGCACTGATCACAAAGGCCAGCGAACAAGTATATGGTGCACCGACTCCCTATTTCGTGACTAGGAGACTACTATCTGAGGTCAAGGAGTACGCCGCCCAAGCCACTGATGGAGCCATGTCGCAATACGCTGCTGTACAATCACTGATCGGAGAGCTTGTCTCTGGCAAGGAGCCAGATTTTACCGAGTCCGTATACGGACGCCTTAGTTCCGCCTACTACACAGGCGCAGGACAGGCTGCCTCTTCCGCATCTTCTTATGCTAGCGAGGCATATGCTTCAGCCAGTTCAGTTGTCAGCTCCGTTTTCACTCCACCACCAACTCTCGAGGCAATCCTTGACTCAGCATCCCTCCGTGTCAATGAAGCCGTCGAGGCTGCGAGTGTCCAATTCTACGGCAGCAAAAAGGGAACCTACGAGGAAGCAACCTCAGCTGCAGCCTCCGCTTATAGCTCAGCTCAAAGCGTAGCATCTGAGAAGATCTACGGAACTACCACAGGCTACGTCGAAGCCGCTCAAAGCTCTATCTCAGACGCCGCTTTGTCTGCTCAGGTAGCCATCTCAGAAGCCATCTACGGTACCGAGACTGGCACATACGAGCAGGCAACAGCTGCCATGGCCGAAGCGTATGCCTCAGCTACAGCAAAGGCCAGCGAGGCGATTTACGGACCCGAAAAGGGTGCCATCGAGAGCGCGCAATCCCGCCTGACAGCCGCAGTCGAAAGTGCCCGCGTGAAGCTCGCCGAGTTCGCCAGCTCCGCCGGTGAAGGCGCCAGTGACGCTATCCGTCAGGCCAGTGAGGGTGTTGAGGATTTCGCAAGCAGTGTAAGCAGCGCCATCAGCTCTGCTACTTCCCACGACGAGCTATGAACAATAATGATAATTTGACGAGACGAGACGACGAAGTGCAAGACGGAAAATGGAAAGGCTAGGACTGAAATGGAAGGGAACGAGGAATTGAACTGTTCAGATTAGAGAATATGAAAATTGCGGAGAGAAGATCGGAGAGGAAGAGGAGAGGAGATGCATGGCAACACCCTTGTATGATTGTACACATTTTCCTCATTTTTGCAGCGGGAAGCAGCGCCGTGTATCACAATCGATATCCAGCGATGCTCCACATTACAGTACATCAATAGTTCTTTTCATCTGATTTGATTACATTTGCGTTTGAGGTTTTGTGTTCGTGCTTCTGATACTTTCTTTTGTTTGGTTTGTCTGTACTGTGCTTCTTGCGTCTGGGCGAACGTGGATGATCGGCAGGCTGGCTGCTTTTCTGCGTCTTAACTTGACTTGAACTTGCCTTGGCGATATCCCCATCTGTATGTATGTATGTACGTGTTATGAAATATACACTCTGAGTCTGCAGCCCCTCTGCCTTCCTTGCCGGAGTATGACTTTGGTCAATGTGAGTTCACTAATCATTGTAATGCTGGACTTGGCGGTCGATTTTCTCTGGGAAAAATACCTCCATGTTTACTTCGCTCCCTGTCCACTTCATCCAAGGGCCGGAAATGGCCAATAATATTCTAGAGGCCTCGACACCGCCTCTGTCGACCAAGGCATGCCATACTCTAGACACTTTGTGGCGCACGGCTGAGTGCACCTGCATATGCAAGATGAGGCAGGTTCATCACGTGTGGTATGCCTCCCGGCTCACCATCATATATGGGGAGCTAGACTCCCAGCTCATCACACAACAGCTCGACAGACTTTTCCATACTCCCAAGTACAGACCATTTCCCTGCTGCCGCTCTCATCAGAGCGAGCAAGTAGGGAATCTGCCATCTTATCCTCAACACACATTTTCAAGTCCAGCCTGACAAGGCTGCCATACACGGCGGTTCTCCCGCGCGAAGACAGCCAGTCTTCGCGCATCTGCAATCTCGAGTGCGCCTCGCAACCATGACTATAGACTAGATCAAAGGATCCCACCGTTCGAGTATGTCTGTCTCGCAGACCTCGAATTGAAGCCGAAGCCCAACATTGTTGCTCCGCAACCCTTCACTTGCAATCCTGATTCCTCTCCTTCGGATGGAGCACTTGTTCGTCCGCAACTTGAATATCAAATACACTCTTCTTCCCACGACGACTCGACGCCTGCTTTAGAAGTGTCATCTCGTTTCGAACCCTCCTTGGCAACCTCCTCTATCAACCCACCTTCACCTTCTCTGGCTACTTCATCCGCTACACCTTTTCCTCCTAGCCACTTTTCATCTAAAGTGTCGAACACAACAGCTAGCAGAGGCCTCCGTGAGCTTGATGGCAAGATTCAAATCAGGTCCGGTCCCAATGGCAATACTGAGCTACCACAAAGCGCTCTATCCGATGGAGCCCTTCAATTGGATTTCCCAACCCCGCGCGCTCAGCTAAGTCCCAGCCATCAATGCCCCGACTGCGAATCGGCCTTCACTCACCCATACCTCCTCAAGTACGTTTATTAATCCACTGAAGAAAACTTACTAACGCCTATTAGCAAACACCGCAAACGACATGATCGACCTTACAAATGTCCAATACCAAGCTGCGAGTTCCATATTAAAGGATTCGCTCTCGGCAAAGACCTCACGCGGCACCAAGCATCTCTTCACCGCAATAGCAGCGTCTCCCAAGCTACGGGGAGACGATACTTATGCCCGCACGCCAATTGTCAGTTCGCAACACAAGGCTTTCTTCGCAAAGACAATTGTGATCGACATGTCCGCAAAATCCACATCTGACTCTCCTCCACCAACACAGCTCTATACTTCTCCGGCCAAGGAGATCACAAGAACGAAATTGAGAATGTACGCGATATTTAAAGACACCAAGATTTAGAATCTTGATTGCTACTTGGAGGCATCACGCTAGGTTGTTATGGCAGTTAGCGAAGAAGCATTTTTTTAGTACCTTGCTGCATGCCAACCTAAGTGGGTTTTAACGTGGAACTTTCATTCTCTCTACAGAACATGGCTTGTATTTCCTTTGTCTGGAAGAGCGTGAATGCTCTAAGTTATGTTGAATCTATTTGGATATGTTTTTGCTTAGCCTCGGAGGCTTATAGCACTCTCATGGTGATAGTGATGAGGTAATAGTCGAGTCGATATACCCTATAAATATACTTCACTACCTTTGGGCACGATCTTTCTCGGTGAGTATCCAGGACATCTACCTGAGAGAGTCTATACTGGAATGATGCAGCTTTTCCTACTACAAGATGCTTGAGTATATGATTTAGCGAATCATCATAGGTTCTTCTATAGTATTAAAAAGCAAAGAAGACATTCGATGTCTGGTGCTCACAGCATGCAGTCCTACTTAACGTCTTTTGAATTTTTATTAAGAACTACTGACATGGCACGCCATAGTTTCGAGTCAGAAAGGGACTTGAGAGCTCAACCTATCATAGGAGTAATACCTCAAATGCGGTTGTGTTTCTACCTTCTCAGATTGCCAGGCACGAGCAGTAGAGCCTAATATTATAGATCATAATACGAGAATATGTTAGATTTTAATTGGCACTCGCTCTCGTTCACATGTAGCTCGATGAGAGAACCCATGTGGATATGAGAACCATATAATCAAGAACGATTTCAACATCCTCTCTGTATTAGTTCTTCTTTGCTACCAACACCTGTAGATCTATCTTCTTGACCAATACGCGACCCCACGCCGATTCACTGTTTCCTCTCCCTCTACTTTCTTATACATCACTTCACCCCAAATCACCATAATCTTACATGATTTTCAGATGTTGTCTCCCGCCTCTACCCAGCCAACACTCCACATCTGATACCTCCAATACCTTCGTCGGCCCCACCCTCCACCCCTCTAGTCCCTTACATCCTCAATCGTCAATCGCTCACTACACAAAAGTCTTTCAAGTCCAGAAGAAAGACAAAGACAGAATCTGTCAAATAGAAGGACAGATTTCCTATATCCGACTACTCATTCCATTCCTACAAGAAAGGACAAAAGAACACCAAGAAAGAACGCCACGCCGGTCCCAATAACCAACCATTCGCTAACTCGCTCGCTCGCTCGCGCCAGCAGGGAATCACATTCCAAATCACTATCTATCTAAGTGTATCCTCTTTGTCCGCCCGCCCGTCCAGCCGTCACTCCTTTCTTCCGTCCGTCCCGTCTCCCTAGTTTCCGTCTTTAGAAGAAGAACGACAAAGGAAAATGTCATAGCTAAGCTTGGACGTGTTTGGAAAGAGGTTGTGTGGTCCGATACGCCATCCCAGGAGAAAATGAAGATATGGAAGAGTTTATCGGTATCATAACGGAGACTGGAACCCGAGTCCATTGTCAGGGACTTCTTCAGGGATATCCTCTTCTCGGAACTTGATGCCGTTTTCGATCTCGATACCTCCTTTGACCCATTCCTGTTCGGCGACTTTCGCCATTGTCCATCGACTTCTGGCTCGTTTCAGAAGCCCTTCGGTAACGGTCATCGCGCCAAGGAGTCCTCGCTCTTTGAACTTCTCGGGATCGCCTTCGTGGTCCCCCTCTTCGCCTGCATACTCTATCCATCTCCATTCCACACGTGCGATGCGGTGGCTAGTTCGGCTGCGCTGCTTGTGGCCTTCGGACATCCCCGGGTTAGGGTCGAATGGCAACCTGCTCTCCAAAAGGGCATATAGAAGAACACCCAGTGACCAAGCATCTGTTGCTCGGCCATCGTAGGGTTGTCCCATGATCACTTCAGGGGCGGCGTAATCATCTGATCCACAACGAGTAGTGAGCTTCTCATCATCTGCCACGCGACGTGATAACCCGAGATCTGTCAGAGTGATAATAGAATTGGGATATGTGGCCCAATTCTGAGGTTTGCGAAGCTCGTGTTGTGGAAGATTCACGAGAACGTCTAAATGTAATCAGCACTACACAGTATCAAATAGTCAAAAAGACATACTCTCAAGCTTGATGTCCCGGTGCACAATATGCCTGTCGTGTAAGTATTGCACTGCAGCTACGAGCTCAGAGAACATTCTCCTCAACAAGCTTGGAACAAGCAAATCTCGGTGCTCGCTAGCAACTTCAAAGAGGTCTCCGCCCGGGCAGTAACTGAGTACCAGAATCGCTCGACTTTCCTCGATGCTCCAAGCTTTGAGATGTACAAGAGAAGGGTGGTGTATTGACTTCATGATCTCAAGCTCTCGCTTCAGAGACATCTCTACACGCTCCTCGGATGCGCCACCCTTGGGGCCATGTTCACAGATCTTGACCGCAACAAGTTTCTTTCGGTCAATCTTTGCTTCTGGAACCGGAGTCACGATTCCGTCCATCTGAGATCCGAAAACATCATCCTCATCAATGCGGTTTTCTGCTTCTGGAACTTGGCTCGTTGCCAGCATGACTTTACTGAACGTTCCCTGGCCCAAGATCTTCAGCGCTCTCCATCTTCTTCGTTTTGAATCCTCTCTCGTATAAGCATCAAAGTACTCGTAGCGGGGCTTCTTGCTGGGCCGAGGCAGGTTTGCCGTAGTCAAAGAAGAATCACTATCACTGCTCTCTCCTCCAGTCCTACTTGAAGGTGGCGTTGGAGGGGTTGGTACTGGTGCCAGTCCTCTCTGTACAGCCAGATGCGGCTCTCTTCTCATGTGTGAATCCGCCGTGGGCTCCGTTGGAGTCACGTCGAGAACCATTGCGTGTGATCCTGAGACAGTAATATGACGAGTTTTTGGCAGTTGAACAGCTTCAGGCACATACTCGCTGACACTCCTGTTTCTTGTATGTCCCTCCGCATTCTTGTCCTTGTTCTCTGAACTCGATAAAGCAGAGGCATTGGAATTCGATAATACATGGTAGGCGCGCCGTTTCGATTGGTTTGCAATAGCTGCAGATATTGATTCGCCGTTCGCGGTAACCAGCGCCGAATCAGCTGTAGACGGGACCATGAGCTCGCGCGATTGGGGACGGGCTGTGAGCTTCTTCCAGGGTCCAGGTGAGTCCCCGGTCATAAGTGGCGACGGAAGGGGTGTCACATCTGCCATCGCGCTCAACATGGGTGAGGACAAAGCAGAGTTCGGTGCAGAGCCGAAGTTCGAATTGCTGCCGATGCTGCTCGCGAAAACGTTCTTCACACTGGGCGTCCTCGCTAATGTTGTACTCGATGACTTAGACGGTATCCTCGTCGATTCACTCGAGCTTCTTGCTGTGTTATTTGCACTCGCAGCTGTGACGATATAGCCCGGAACAATATCGGTTTGTATTCGCAGACCCGCGCTCAAGGGACTCGGACTCGACTGGTGAATATCTATAGGAAGAAGACGAGAGGTCGTATCAAGACGAGGGAGAGGCTTTTCGTTCTCGGAAGGGATAGATGCGCCAGACGCGCCGGGAGGAGGTGAGGGCGCAATTGTCGTAGATCTGAATAGGGAGGCAGAATCTTGGGGCTGGTCCGTGGGGAAAGACACCGATATCTCAGAGTTCTGTCTCGCGCTCTGCTCGTTTGCAGCTGTAGCATTCCTCCATTCTACTGGCGACGCGACATCGTTTCTCTCTAGAGAGCGCGAATTGGGTGTCTTGGGATCTAAGTTTGACATGGTGGGGGTTCGGTGACGACAAAAGTTTCGGGTGGAGCTCTATCTATCGTAAATATATATGACGCTGGTAATGCGGCTCAGCTAGTCTACCCCGTCAATGAAAGACGAGATGGACCGGTACTGTTGGAGGCGACATGAAGTGGGAGTCGGAGGGGGGTTGTAGTCGGCGTAAGAGGAGGAGGGAGAAGACGTTCGGAAGGGCGTTGAATCAAAGGATGGGGAGAAGAGGAGCGCGGACGATCCCACTGCGGCGAGGCTTGACGACGTTAATACTAGCGACTGGACGAGGAGCTTAATCTTAAGTGCCAAGCGGCGGAGCCAGAAATGTACATTTGTTTAATTGCAAAAATAGCCGCCCATTCCTGTGATGTATTATATGCCTCAAAGCAATATTGTAGCTGAAGTGCTGCTAATACGAGTTAGATATTGATCCTGCAAGAGTAATTGCTACCCTCGATTGAACGTTACAAGCAGATTCATGCAACCTCGTCTTGGAGTCTCGTCTCAGCCTAGCCGGTATAGACAGTCCAAGCTCCAGACCCAGGCTCCGCGACTCACTTCCAGCCACGGCACTCGTATTTGTCTTGACGCGGCAGAAAGCCACCTACTCAGCCCAACGGCGCCATAAACCAAAGGCGAATCTATATTCAACAGGCCAATGCCAGGTTTCGATCACAACAGAAGCCTTACCCCTTTCCCCGCAGACGTCAAACGTCAAAGACGTAATGGTTCAGTGTTGAAGGGAGATATTCTTACTGTCTTGTGGCTGGAACATCCACGCGACTGAGACCGGCACGGGCAACATACGGGGATATCATTGGATTGAGTCTTTAGGCCAATCAACGGACCTCCGAACTTGGAAGAAGGCTGAGATTGAGGATCGCCATGTCTCGGCTCTGACATTGCAGTAGTTAGTGTTTATGGTTATCTTGGTCAAATAGCCGGGACCGAGAATCGAGAGAACACCAAGTTGGTATTAGACTTGGCATCTAACAAGGAGGAGTTTATTCTATTCTATTCTAGTCTATGGCTCCAAATCTCTAAGTCTATGTCGCAACTCTAAGTCCCAAATCTATATATTACAGAATTTCCTTCACCTCACAATCTGGCTCTGAAAGCCTTGTTTTCCTCCATTAGTGGCTCTCCCTCACTCGGGCCAACCTTGTCATCAGTCGTCTCGTCTGTTCCAGGGGTGGCCTTCTTCTTCGGCGCAGAATGATAACCACCTTTGACGTTATCGGAATTGGTGATCCTTCCCTCTGCATCTCTCTGAATACCCAGTTCCAACAATTTGGCAAACACCTTCGTGAAGTCCGCAAAGAAGAGATCCTTGTTGGTAGCATACTGCTCGACATATTTGAGGAAGATTTTGTCCTGTCTCAGGGCCATATCGGTAGGCAGCATCATGAGTTCGGTCTCGGAATCGTCGTCGTAGTGTACAAATTGCTCGATACCATTCTCGAGGGTCTTCTTCTTCCATTGCAGTGACAGCAGGAGAAGGAAGTATTGGTTCGAGAACCTTGTTGGATTGTTGACCCAAGCACCGTCGAATCCAGACCGATCAGAGTGACAACGTCCAAGATTATGCGCTCCTGACAGAGCCACGATTTCCTGGTCATTAAATCCCATCCGGTAGAATATCCGTCTCAGATGATCGTATCCTTGTGTAGCATCGGGCAATCTGCCACGGGGCGGCAGCTTGCTATCATCGACATAGTCCGTTCGTCCCCCATGCCACGGTATCGAGGGGCCCCCCATTTCCTTTATAGCCACCACACCAGCAAGTGTCCATAAATCTGCATAGGTAATCCAAGGATGCTTGGCCTTTACTGGTTCGAGGAAGACACGGGCGTGTTGGAGTCCTGCATTCGCGGGGTCGCCACCTTCAGCTTCATATCGCATGCCAGCTCCATTCGAACCGCCGGTATCTGTTTCTGCGTCGTAGGTTCCTGCTGAGTGCCTGCGAGCTATTAATTTTTGCATGTCAAAGCAATTGCAGAGAACGTACCAAGCAAGGCGGACCAATACAGGCCCAGCACTCCCATCATCATACTCAGGTTGGTGCAGAAGCTTTGCGATATCCTTTCGGACAGCGTCAAAATCCCCTGTTTTGCTCATCCTGTCTGTCTCTAGTCCGAAGTAGCAAAGAAATCTATGAGCAATATCTAAACAATGCGAAATCTATCGTCTATGACCAAAAACAAAAAGAGTGCAGTGAAGAGAGGCAAGAGGCAATTTATGAGATAGAAGGCATCATATCGAGAAAGATACGGAACGAGGTAAGTCCAGCAAAAAGACGTACGAGCCGAGGCTTCGCGGCAAGCCTTATCTCGTGCCTGACCCTTTCTTCGTATCGCCTTACCTTTGCCGCGCGGGAGACATGCTTTTCTTTGGGGCTGTTGTGGGTCTGAGATAATGATTCATGTGAAGTTCTTGATATCGAAATTTATTCGGCACGCTAAGCAAAAGGTGCCGAGGTCGGCATCGGAACACGGACTAACAAGTTTGGCGAGTATCTGAAGGGCTCCATTGGCTGGGTTTGTTTTGGTGTATCGACCGATGAAGATAAGAGTAAGAAAGAAAAAATTGTGAATCAAGGACGTGTTTTGATTGAAGATAAGACGGGGTTTTCAAATGTTTTATCAGAAGTAAAAAGAAAGATTGAAAAGGAACAAAAAATGGGTACTCAAGCTGCCGAAGCTTCGGAAGAAGGAATCAATGGCTGACTGACGGATCAATGCTGTTTTGTTGTTTTCTCGCTTTTCAAGTTTTCTCGGCTTCTTTTTCATTGTTTTATTTCGAGTATTGTTGTTGTTAGACTTGTAAGTTCGACGCACTCGCTGAGCACCGTTAGGGAGCAGGTTCCACCCTATACAGGACAGTCCTTCCCGCGTCACCATCAGGGCTGTTGAGATATAGCCATCGTCAAAGAGCAGGGTGTATTCTTTATACAAAGAACAGTCCGCGCAGCTGCACTATCAGATATTGCTGTATCAAAACCTTGGTGGATACCTTGGATCTGAGTATGCATTGCTTTTATTGACTACTGAGAAGCTGTTAGTTCTAGCCATAAACGGAGAGAAGCGATAAAGCTTCGGCAGCTGAGTTTGAGTAATTTTAGTGAAATTTCCGCTATTTAATTCTATTAAGTGAATCGCGGTTCTCCAATGTGTGTTCGGCTTCAGAAGCAGCACCAGTTTAAGTTCACTTGAAGATCGAGAGAAAACCCGACTAGAAAGACAGTCCACTCAATCTCAAGCTGTCGAAACATCTTTACAAGTGAGAAAGTGACGCACTCACTTTTTGCCAGATTTTGGTGTCAATATCGCCGGCCAGCTTGTTTCATTTGGCTTTTGAGACTGGGTTGTGATGACATTGGCTGTTGAGTTGAAGAGGCTCCAAAATGTCTCTTATATTCAACAAGTGCCTTTGATAGAAGAACCTTGGTATAGATACTTCTGTACTTCTACTTGCGGGTTCTGTTATCATACCATTTCTCTCTTCTTTCTCTTTGAGAAATTGGAGAAGACATGAAGAGATTTCGAGAGAAGATTTTAAGTGGGTTGAAACCAAATTTTCTTCATTTGGAAATTGTAGAGCCCTAGCAGCCTGACTTCAGGCCCTTTGGTAACCGGCTTCGCAATCATATAATTAACAAGCCTCAAATTCATCCTCTTGAAGATATAGGCGCTTTTTTGTAAGATATCGCCATTATACAATAGGACAAAAAGTCAAAAGGATATCGCGACGACCAGCTGTCGAGCTCTGGTCAGAATATGAAGTCAGCTTACTTTTGGATTTTGCGTTGCTCGACCTTGTCGATCTCTCAATGTTTTCTTTCTTCGTTGTTGTTTATTGAGCTTGCAAGGAGTACTTGTTTGAGTCACTTCAACTCGCCACCTAGATGTATCCCCAGGCTCTTGAAGATCAGACCTAGCTTTTGTCGTTCGCGACCGACTTTCAAAGCCAGCTGTCTCTTCTATTACCTTTCGACATTAGGCGTTTCTCAGCAAGCGATCCTTCTGGGGACTTGCTTGCATTTCTTCGATTTTCCGTATTTCTAATCCTCCACTCCATCCCTTCGCCCTTGCCTGGCCAGGCCTTTGTATCCGTTCTATGTCCAGTTCCGCGGTGGATACTTTGGAAACTGGAACCAGCACCTCTGTCTGCTGTTTTCTGCGCCGCCCGGTTTCTGCAAGATGTCAGTCGGGAGTTCCCAAAATACGAGTTGTAAAGCCCGACAGCTCGGCCATTGCAATATCCTTGTTATGCTTGTTTGCCTATTTCATTATTCAAGGGATGCGATGAGGTTTCGGAATTATATTGACTATGTGCCGGAAGCGAGACTCTTTGATGAATCACCACATCTGAATGACGCAATTGGCCATATACAAACAACGACGACATATTGATATTCACAAACAAAACCAGAAAAAGTGAATCCGAAAACGACTTATTCCGAGCTGATCAAAAAGAAAGAAAACGAAAGCAGGCCAAGTTGCCGAGCCCACGAAAGGAATTAAGGAGAGACTTACTGTTTGTAATTTTATTATATTGGAGCTCCCATGTAGCTCCTTTTTTGATTTTGTTTCAGTTCGTTCGTGGGTTGCTGAACTTGCAAGGTGAATCGGCTCTCTATGACGTCTCCCAGGTCCTCGCCAGAACCTCGACTGCAGTACTTGAGAAGCTTCAGATCATGGGTGTACAAGAGTGTTTTAGCTGAGCATCTGAGCTGATTTCAGGGCTTCGTTTATCACGATATCCCCTCAAAGCCACCCCTGTGGGCCTGCATAGGAGTCCTCTTCAATGCAGCGGTGGGGACTTTGGCCTTGAATTCCAGACCATGGCCTGGCTTTATTTCTTTTGAGAATTAGCTGGATCGTTTTGGAAGTGTTAAAGAGTCTGGCTCGAAGCCCAGGCTATTGTGATCATCATATTGGAGCGATGTGCTTACTTCGCTAAAGGTATGGGGCTGTCAACTCGAGATCTTGGTTGGGCGACGGCCAGCGAGATTCTGCTCGTATCAACTTGAAGCTTTCAGAGGCAGAACGTCGTCTGCATGAGACAGAACTGTGCCCAAGGAAGGATAAGCTCTCTGCAATTGGCTCACAAACCTTTCGTCCTCTTAATGAAGAGAGTAGAATGGCCAGGTACTCTTGGACTGGAAAGAAATGTCTTGGCGCTGTGTCTCGAAATTCGAGTGCTACACACCAACCGCGCGAGATCTACACCAGTGTCAAAAGATCTACAATAAAAGGTGGCATTGACAGCTATTATGTATAGATCTGTAATATGAACACAAAGGCTATCTGCTCACAAGTTAGTGTTGCAAAGCTATATGCCGTGTAGGTTGCCAAGGCTTAGCGGGGATAACAACCAATTTTTGGCCAGCCAACTAAACACTCTTCGCGGAAACACAGTAGATCAATATTGATTCAAGAGCTGTGAATGCCTTTTTGAGTGATTTTACCTGAAATGCGGTGTGCGGTTTGGAGATGACGAGTAAAGTGTGGTTCCTTTCAAACACGACTTCTGGCTTCGGCGCTTCGATGACCAATGTTCAATTGCCGCCAGCCACAAATTTGAAACATCAACGGTAAGAGTGCATTCCAATCCTCTTTTAAACAGACAACGAGAATAGGCAATGTATACTTTCTGCTTTAGAGTCACTTGATCTCGAAGGGTGGAGCTTCGCTTCAATCCCGATATCGGGTCGCACCAAAAATGAATTGGATAGATATGCGCGACGTGAAGTCAAAAATCTAACAACCCCACGAAAGGAAGATATCGTGCGTGCTGTTAAGTAACATTTGTTACTTACGGAAATAAGAGTTTGAAAAAGCAAAAGCAAAAGGAAAATAATTGTTTGCGACACCTGAGTGATTCGAACACTCGCTCCCGAAGGAAATGGCTGTCTTTACTTGCGTAATAGCAGGCCCTGAGTATTTCATTAGATGTAGCTCAGAATAGCTGAAGAGAGGAATCTCACATCGCGTTAACCACTGCTTGTCATTAGTGGTTGCTCACGTGAATCTTTGATGAGAGACTAACCTCCGCCAAAGTGCCTTTGAGAGAACGTGCTGCTCAGCTGGTTGAAGCCGACTTGCTTATTTGATTAAATTACTACGTTACGAATTTCCCCGCAAGTCTACCTTAGCGGTGTGGAGTGAGCGTGAGGGTCCAGCCTTAGGCGAGTTGCACATCTTGCAGAGTGCAGCTCGGTACAGAATTCTTCTGTACTAAGCTCACACATGAACTATACACTTGAGAAGTGATTCATCTGTATATCTGCTCATAGCAAGTCACATCTGACAGCTGTTTCTAGCTCAAGGTACTTCTCGCCTGATGCTGTGCTCAAAAAAGTGATTCCTCGCTACGGAGTAAACAGACTTTTCGCCTAAGCGGCAAAGCAGATCCTTGCAAGAATGATGGAATAAATCATGATGGCACTTGGCCAGACCGAGAATATAAACAAAGCTACCGTTAAGACTACCAGTATCTGAAGCGCAATTAGAAACCAGCTCTTCACAGGGTTCCAACTCTGGGATGCTAAATACTGGTCGTTTGTAGTGAGCTTAGCACAGAAACCGTCCCAAGGCCAGTGAAAGACACACACCACACTAAAGCCTTTTTCACAAGAGAAATTTATAGCACCAAAAATCTCACTTAGCTACGAAGTCATACAGATTCTTATGCACATTTACTGCTTTTGATGAATGCCACTTACATCGCATTGAAAACATCCCAAGAAAGAGAAAAATAAAGACTATCATCAGCAAACATCTACTCGATATGGCGAACACCACAACTATCGACAGCTTTGCCCCCTTATCAAGGCCGGAGTCATGCACAGCTCCCATGGCTTTCACCTGCTTCCCCAATCTTCCTACAGAGCTCCGAGTGATGATTTGGAAACTAGTCGCCAACCAACCACGAAATGTCGATATCTGGGCTTGGGAAGATGAATCAGAAGAAGATCTTTATACTGCGGAAGACCCCCCACTCAAGTTTTGGACTACTCAGCATGTTCCGGGAGTTCTTCACTCCAACCAGGAGTCGAGGCAGGTTGGATTGATGTTTTACGAACTGAGTTTCGGAGCCCAGCGCTTTCCGGGAGATTTATTGTTCTCAGGGGAGCCACGAATATATTGTAACTTTGCAGCAGATCTAATCTGTCCAAAGGAAGAACTGTGGGTAAATCCTCAAGCTGATCATCTTTTAGTCATGAGCATCCACTGGCCCGTGAATATTCACTGGCCACTTTCACTTTCAAGGTGTACCAAAGGAATTTTGCAGACAGCTATGGCACGACAGCTACGACTTTGATACACGCCGACATATTTCATGATGAGATCCTACTATACCACGATAAAAGACTAGACAGCAACCTACGTGAATTCGATTACATCGAAGCCAATGAGAAGAAGCGAGCAAAGCTGGAAGAGGAACACTTACAGATCGAAAGTCGTGGGTACTTGGTCCGTTCAAAGCATGTAGAAAATGGCAGACTCAATGTGGAGACTGCTTGCCAGTGCCGGAAATTAGACTTTTCTGCATCATCATCGCGGGAGACCTTCGAGATTTGATGGATAATTCTGTGGCTTAGATGCCCAGCCAGAGCAGAAACTCGCGTGGTCAGAAGGCGGTTGGCTAAAATATGCTCTGAACTCTCCAGTAATTTTGTATGGATGATGTCACATCTACTACATTCAGTTGGCAAATCAAGAGCACAGTATTCCTCTCAAAAAGAAGTCATCGTCGTTTCGGAAGATCGGATCCTATAGGCAGAAGCGTCCGGGCTGGTCATCAGAGCCTCAGAGGTGCAAGGCAGTGAGCCTCAAAGCCCAGATCCAGAGTTAGTAATTCCTGGTATCGGCGCTGACCCCGCCTTTCCCCTCTTCTTCTGAGCTACAATCAGAGTTCCGGGACCAGATCTGGCATTGCATAGCATACGTACCACGCAAACTCGACATTCGGGCTCAGTCAACCAATCCCAATCCTCCGAGAGCTATCGATGGTGATCATCTTAAACGGCATCAACACCTCCAGCTCGTCAGCTTCCGAGAAACCCAGCCTGTTCCTCCAATCCAACAAACCAATAGACAGTCCCGCTCCATTGGCCTCAAGTACTACAACCTGTCCTTTGGCAAACCAAGTTCTGCGCCTTATCACACCCAACCTCCTTGTATCTATCTCAGCATCAAAAATGACCGCATCTGTCTCAAAGAACCTCTCCCAATTGAAACGTATGATGTACTTTGGTCGATTACCGCATCCCCAACGCCAGGCTACGCAATAAACCCCCGGTTCGCTTACCCATGATGGCTTCCTAGGATGGATATTAGCAACACCTGGCCATGGTGGTTACCCAACACACGTCTACGTCCAAGAATCGAGCGAGGACCTGAAGCTTGACTAAGACTGAGGATATCTATCTTTACGATTGCGAGAGACAAATTGAGTTTCCATCTCGCATTAAGCCTCGGGTTCCGAAAATTTGAGAATCTACCGCGCGTGAAAGGAGCCCAGGCGTAGCAGAGTGGCATTTGGGTGTGGGCTAGGTTGTGGAAAGCGAGGGAAGATGAGGTTGAGAGGGCTAAGAGGCGATATTTTAAAGGAACTGGAGAGAATTCGCCCGTGGAGTGGAGGTGCGGGTATGAATGGAGCTCACTGTATTCGATAGAGGCTATCAAGCTCATGGTTCTTCTCGTTGATGGGTGGAAGTATGATGAGCAGCTTTCGTAGATGGGATCGTGAATCTCTGTCATATAATCCTGACTTACATAAGAAAACTCAAGAGACAGTCTCGACAGGAAGCTGTGGAACTTATAGTCTGGAAAACTGCAGTATAAAAGAGACTTAAAATTCTGCCGGTCAGCAAGCATAAATTTCCTATGATGTTCAGTAAGTTCAATCGGATTTAGACAAATGATCAACATCTTTGATTTACGTGCTATCTGGTCGCATCTAGGAAGCCGAGCAGTATCATCCCATGCCGACATGCCGCGTCGCTTTCATCTGCCCGTCATGTATCTCCTCTGTCCTCACATTATGGAATGACTTCTGATCCTCCTCTGAATATTGTGGTTCGATAGCGACCTGACTTTGCGAAGTCGTCAACCGTCTTTTCCTCTTCCAGAATAGCACCCCGGCCACAAGCATCGCACACAAGAACACGAACGCCATAGCCGACCCAATTCCAATCCCTATCTTGGCCCCTTTCTTCAGCCCGGAATCCTGACTAGCCGAGTCCGATGCTCCTGTACTGCTTGGTGCTGCAGTTGACGTGACAACGTTCGTACTCGTAGCAGCTGGCTTTGCAAAGAGAACGCCATTGACCTGCACTCCCCAGATGGAGGTCGGCTCCGAGATCGATGTGCTGGTAGTTGTCCACGTGCCTGAAGCAACAGTCTGAATATAAGTGACCATCTGAGCAGACAAAGGAGAATTGCATTGCCCAGGACTTGGTGCTGAAGCCCAGTCCACGAAGTTATAACCCCTGTTGAAGATCAGCGAAGCCAATGTTTTGAGTCTTGGTGGGTACTTACGAGGGACAACACCCGACTCTTGTACTGCTCTCATCCAGCACACTCATTGCGACGGTTTTGTAAGCCTCAGGACAGACCATCTTGTACCCACCCAATTCAGTCCTAGTTGTCAAGTCCGCAGCTGTGTTCTGTTCCCACCAAAGTGAAGCTTGAGAAGGCATACATGCTGGTCCAGAATTGTGAGCTGCGTACCCAGGGTCGAACGCGAACAGGCTGGCACTGCCATCAAGAGCAGGATTGACAAAAAGAGAAGAGCAGCCTGCTTGAGCTGGATAGGCTGTACTGAGCGGTAGGTACGTGGTCGTTGTACCAGAGCTCGTGATCAGCATCGATGAGAGAGACATTCTCACGAGGTCAGAATTGACCTGACTGCTCTTCGAACATGAGAGAGAGGAAGAGGAGATGAAGTTGAAAAAGAGTCGGGACCTTGTCCAGCCTTACGTATTGCTATATCGAGAGGCGTATTACAGCCAAGGCTGTGCCTCCTCCTCCTCCAGGATGCAATGCAACCCGATGTGCACGTTTAAGATTGCACGATTTTCAGCCGCGTCTTCATGCAGACCAACAGGTGGGGACGAGATGTCGGGATTCCTTTGCACAGACTCCCACCTGCAGTCTCGGGAGCCAAGTCCACGCCCGTCTGATGTTCCCTGTTCTCAAGCGACTGCCGTAGCGTGCCCGACGAAAACAGGGGTCTCGAAAAAAAGTCACTGGCACGGCCATTGGCCCGTGACAAGACCATCAACACTGAAAGAACAACCACGCGTATCCTCTATGTCTCTATCCTGATCATACGCGTTTCAACAGTCAACGAGACCAGAAAAGCAATAAATACCGTACGCCCTGAATAATACCGCCAAGATGTCAAAGACTACAATAGCAATCATAGCGGCTGTGAGCGCAGCAACAGGTGCAGGAGTTACAGCAGCCATGTATTCTACGCGCTCAGAAAAGAAGATCCAAGCCGTTCAATCCTCAACACAGCTCTCCACAACATCTACAACCACATCTCCTCCAGCTCCCGTACCAGGAGCTCTCCCTCTCCCACCGAAAGCTATTATTCCACCCGTGGACCCCGCAGGACTCTTCCAATATGGCTTCCCAGGTCCAGTAGCAGACCTCGCAACCCGCAACGCCCTAGTATCTTCCTTCGACCGTCGCCTACGAAATCCCTCCTGGGTAGCAGAACACATCACACCCGCCTCTCTCGCCGCCTCACATGGTGACCGCAAACACAGCGTCTTCCTCGAAGACCCCTCCGTACCCGAGAAGTTCAGGGGCAAGCTAAAAGACTATTTCCGCAGCGGCTACGATCGAGGCCATCAAGTGCCTGCCGCAGATGCGAAATGGAGCCAGGACGCCATGAATGACACTTTCTACCTGACGAATATGTGTCCGCAGGTCGGCGAGGGTTTCAACAGAGATTACTGGGCGCACTTTGAAGACTTCTGCCGTAGACTTACTCAAAGATACCCATCTGTTAGGATTGTCACTGGGCCGTTATACCTCCCTAAACGGGACGCTGTGGATGGGAAGTGGAGGGTGTCGTATGAGGTTATTGGCAACCCGCCGAATATTGCTGTACCGACTCATTTCTACAAGGTTATTTTTGCGGAGGATGGGACGACGTCTGGACCTGTTGCCGTTGGGGCTTTCGTGCTTCCTAATGCGCCGATTCCGAATGAGAAGCCGATTACGGACTTTGAGGTCCCGATTGAGGCGGTGGAGAGGGCGAGTGGGTTGGAATTTGCGTCGAAGTTGCCGGTGCAGAGACGAAAGAGACTTTGTGCGGATACCGTGTGTAGTTTGGTTATTCGGGAATATGCTGCAAGGCAGAAGGCTTTTGGCAAGGGCGAGGGGCCGGTGGTGGAGAGGAGGACGAGCCCAAGGAACTTGTCGGCTCCTGCAGGCAATTAGACGGTCTTGATCATTATGTTTCTCTGGATTGATTTGGTAGAGAAAGGAGCTCGCGAGAGCAGAGATTAGCATTTGCATGGCGGATTCTTTTGGAATGTTAGGAGATGGAGGGGTTCTTGCATTGCATATCGGCATGGCGTTCTTTGTCACTCTCGGGCATGTATTTATGGACTGTAGTTTACATTGTGACAGTTAGCATACTCAATACCCACATAATGCATAAGATATTCAGCTGGACTTTTGACTTAAGGAGTATGTAGAGCTTCCTAATCTTACTACTAGCAGGAACATCAAGGGAGTATTGCCAATGCCTGATTACCATCAATTTTCCTAGCCTGCATCAAACACTATTTTGAAGATGACTAAATAAGCCTCATCTGCTAACGCCAAAGTTCGTTCACTATTATACAGATCCACCAGTGTGCTATACCTTCTATCTTGCACGAGTATACTTCCCTCTCCTCTGCTCCATCTGCAAACTCTCCTCTTGACTCGGTAACGGTCCTCTTCTTCTCACGCTCGCCGCACTATTGGCCTGCTCACTACCCTGCCTCTCCTCGCCACCCATCCCAGGAATCTGGAAAGGAGGCTGCTGTCCCATACCAGGCGGCGGCGGGAATCCAGGCGGCAGACCAAATCCAGGAGGAGGTGGCATACCAGGAATCATCATACCGGGAGGCGGAGGTGGCATCTGACCAGGAAGTGGTGGTGGCAATCCAGCTTTCTGCATCATTTCAGCCAGAGCCGCGAAGTCAGGTGGGTTGTTGAGATCCATTCCTGGTGGAGGAGGTGGTACTCCAGTGCCGTATGGCATTTGAGGTGGAGGCGGTTGATACTGCGAAATTGACGGAGGAGGAGCATTGCCCATGCCTGGAATGATGGGTTGAGAACCGCCTGGAAGAGGAAGACCTGGGATGCCTGGAAAGCCGGGGAGTTTGGCGGGCATTTTCTGGTCGACGAGACCTTCCGTTTCATCTTCCAGTTCCTGCTCTTCTTCTTCCTGGCGTTGTCGACGGCCACCGCGGCGATCCCAGGTTCCTTGTGCTTCTGCGGCGGCTTCACCGATATGGTGTCTGTCATTGGCAATATCTGTATCGCCTGGTCGGGCGCGTGTCCAGAATTTGGTAGTGCGGTCATTAGATCCTGATGCGAGAATGTGGCCTAGTGGGTGCCAGTCCATAGACCATATGGGAAATTCGTGAGCGTGCTTTATTTTGTGAGCTGGATGGATGGTTTGAGCTACAGCAGTGGAGGGAGATGTGCTGTCCCAGGGTGCTAGCGTGGGGACTGTTCCTGGTGGATTGTTTGGCTCGTCAAGTAGGTAGTGGAATATGGCTCCGTCTCCTCCGCCAGTACTGATCATGTTCGAATGGATCGGATGCCAAGTCAGCGTGGAAATTTCCTTCTCGTGCCCCTTCAAGAGCACGATATCACGCATCATTCGGAGGTCAAACACACGTGCTATCTGGTCTCGTGCTGATGTTGCTAGGCAATCGCCTCTGACTCGTTCGAAGAGCGTCTTAGTCAGGGTGTTCTTGTGCCCATGTAGTGTTGTTAAGACACGACTTGTCCTAGGGTCCCATAGCTTAACCAAGTGATCTTTCGATCCAGATACAATCAATCCTTTGGTAGGATGCCAATCAACACTCTTGACATCCCAACCATGCCCTTCAAGAACAGATTCCTCAGTTCCCAAAGCGAAGTCGAAAATCTTCAATTTCTGATCATCTGCAGCGGTAATGAATTTTGAATCGTTTGGACTGAATGCAATATCTCTGATCGCATCACTGTGTCCTTGAATGACTTTGACGTTATTGAAGTTAGGCTGCCAGTATTTGATCATTCCGTCATGATCAGCTGACAGCAACCAGTCGTTGTTGTGAGAATAAGACAGAGCTCGGATAGCAACATCATGTGCTTGCATGATAGTCTCGAAGTTGAAACCAGTTCCATTCCATAGCGTAAACTCGCCACTGCTCGAGCCTGTGAGCAATCTTCGGCCGTCTGGTGTCCAGCGGACGACGTTGACTGGATGTTTGTTTTTATTTAGGGAAGTGTGAAGATGCCGAGCGGGAATCGTATCAGCAGGTTCAGCTATTCTTGCTAGAGGTGGAATCATCTGGAGCGATTAGTGGAAGAATAGACGGCGTGCAGCGAAAGCTTACATCCACTATGTAGCTTGCACTTGGTCTTTCCATCTCTCCTTGATACCCGCCCTTGAATCTCGGTTGCCGATTCCGCATCCAGTGGACCATAGTTGATCCATAATCAGTCACTGGCCCTGTGCCAATAGTTAGCAATATTTCTTAGTCGTCATGAGAGGCTTCGAAAAGAGAAAGATCTCGCAAAGTGCTCGAACAATCACGTGCTATTCATCTCCTCCTTGAGGGCCTTTTCAAAAAGTGACCACCAACACTGTAGATGTCCCAACGGTGAGCCTGCCTATCTTTTCCCCAAAGCTGCAAGTATGCATATTCCTCTCTCTTCCCACTTGCAGTTCACAGTCCAAGATTCGAGTATTCTCCCTATGCCTCTCCCAAGCCAGAATCTATCACTAAAGGCCAACTTACTTCTGCCTCTTCCACGAATGAAGACTCCCTCATAACCTCCGCCACCTCCCCCACCCCCTTGGCCTCCAAAATCGCGCTCGCCGCGTTGTTCGTATGCCATGGTCACTACCGGTTCATTCTCGAGGTTTGTGTGCTGTCAGATGAGGCTCTGTTGCTGAAATGATCAGAAATAGTTCGTAATAGCGATAGGCGAGGTCCAAGAGAAGTCACACGAGATGTGTTGGCGCGAGTCGTCCTGAAGTCAATGTCATCTGCAACAAAGATCACGTTTCTGATATGAAAGCTCCTCCATGGGCTATCAAGGGTCCTGGTGTGGATCCGGATCTTTGTTCTTGGATCGGAATGGAAGATCATTTCGCCTAGCTCCCCGTCATGCGTTTTGGCTCGCCTTGGAATTCTCCCTTCGTTCCCCAACACTGACGCAGCCAATTCAACCAGTCCAAAGGCAAAACTTATCCCTCCCACCCAATTGGATCGACAGGTCCTCACAGCTTCCCCTCCATTATTAGCAGAGTATATCTCCCTTTTCTTTTCTTTTTCTTGTCTGCCATTCCCAATTACCATTCCAAGCTTCTGCAGACCAAAATCATCACCTTTCTCAGTTCGCGTACATACCTAGGTAGCTTGGCTCCTGCCCCGCCACAGTCGTCCCGCTTCTGGCTCTCCGTCGCATTGATTCCAGTTTCCTGTTCCTGTTATTATCTTCTTCATCCCCCTGGCTCGAGATTTCTTTCTTAAGTCGAGTACATTCTCGAGGGGAGTCTACTTTCCTTTCACATTTGCATATACTTAAGCTTCGAGATAATGGCAACTTCTATCAATACTGCGACGACTACTGGCACAGAGCTCTCCACAGAAGCAGCACCTGTCAAACGAACGGCCCATTCACATGTCAATCTCAAACTCAATGGGTTTTCCACGCCACAACCTTTCGCACCTCTCCGCCTGAAAAAGAAATACAGACATGTTGCAGCTGTACATTCTAATCCCCGGACCTCATGTCTCAGTCATGATTCCGAGTCCACTCCAAGTTTTCTTGGTTTCAGGAACTTGATGGTTATTGTACTTAGTCAGTTCGAGTACATTTGGCATCTCGAATTTCTGCTAATGGCGATTAGTTGTTGGGAATCTGCGTTTGATGATTGAGAACTTCAAGAAGGTACTGAAGATGTCCAATCTGTATGCAAGTCAATAGCTAATTGACTACAGTACGGGGTCCTCATTTGCATCCGATGTCACGATTACAGACGACAAGACCTAATTCTGGGAGCCGCCCTATACTTTATTATACCTTGTCATCTCTTTCTCGCATACGTCGTCGAATTGGTTGCAGCCCAACAAGCCAGGAGGTCATTGCGCGCAGGTAAGAAGAGGTCGGGAACTGCTACGCCCGGAGGAAGCTACGTTGCGTCTGACGAGGAGGTGGTAAAATTTCAATCGACTTGGAAGCTGATTGCCTGGGTCCATGGAATCAACGTTTCGCTTGCCCTGCTTATCACATCCTTCATTGTTTACTTCTTCATCCACCATCCGTTGATCGGGACGCTCTGCGAGGTTCATGCCATCATAGTCTGGCTGAAGACTTATTCGTATGCCTTTACCAACCGGGACCTTCGACATGCATATCTACATCCTTCGAAACGAGAAGAAGATGCCCTTCCGGAAATATATCAACAATGTCCGTACCCCCAAAACATTACGCTCAGTAACCTCACATATTTTTGGTGGGCTCCTACTCTGGTATACCAGCCGGTATATCCTAGAACAACCAAGATACGATGGGTATTCGTAGGGAAACGAATGGCAGAGGTCTTTGGCTTGAACGCCTTCATGTGGATTGCAAGTGCTCAATATGCTGCACCGGTATTGAGAAACTCCTTGGAGGAGATTGCCAATCTCAATCTTGTTTCTATTTTGGAACGACTCATGAAACTGTCCACAATCAGTCTGGTCATCTGGCTTGCCGGATTCTTCGCCTTATTTCAGTCATTCTTGAACGCCCTCGCCGAGATTATGAAATTTGGAGATCGGGAATTTTACACTGATTGGTGGAACAGCCCAAGTGTAGGTGTCTACTGGCGAACGTGGAATAAGCCTGTCTATCAATTCATGAAGAGACACGTTTTCTCGCCGCTCATTGGCAGAGGTTGGAGTTCAGGTTCTGCAAGTATTGCTGTGTTCGTCTTCTCGGGCGTCTTACACGAGCTTCTCGTGGGCATCCCAACACACAATATCATTGGTGAGGAATGTTACTTAATTACACTTGCATATACTTACACTTCACAGGTGTTGCATTTATAGGCATGATTGCCCAACTGCCTCTCATTGCTATCACAACACCGCTCGAGAAGATGCAAGGAATTAATGGACGCATTATTGGGAACTGTATCTTTTGGGTCTCGTTCACCCTCATCGGGCAACCACTTGCAGCACTGCTTTACTTCTTCGCTTGGCAGGCCAAATACGGCACCGTTAGCAAAGCTGTTGGAAAAGCTTAGTTGGATATTCACGCTACTGGATAGATAAAATACAACATTCTTTCATACACTTCATTACTCATGATACTCTATCGTTCTCAGCACTAAGCTCAGCCATCATGCCTCCCTTGTCCCTCTTCTTCGCATCTTCTTGTAATCTTCTCGCAATAAACTTTGACATCTCCTTGACTTTGACAGCCGCAACCTCAACACAATTCAGCAACGTCAACGCATGAACAAGCACACCTCCCAATTTGGCAATCTGACAGACCTCTCCGTGCCTATTCATACCAATGGTAACAGACCCTTCCCTCAACTGCTCCTCCAATAATCCAGTATCAAGCAAAACCTTCTCCTTCTCCCCGTCTCCATCCTTCCCCAGCACTCCCTCCCCATAAAAGCTAAACGTCACACATAGCGGGAAATGTAACAAGCTCAATTTCACCGGCTCCCTCTCCGCGCTACTATACACGACTACCTCCTCGCCCCTAGTCTCCGTATCTGGCTTCCTGAAATGCTGCAACGCCGCAATAACACCTATACATGCCGCATCCACTAGATTTCCGTCGTGGCTTATGACATGTACGTCTGCGCGTATCGACCAGACTTTCGAGCTGGCGATCAGGCAGAGCGACTCAGTGTCTAGGGCGCCTGAGCGTCGAATTGTCTTTTCGAGGAGGCGGGAGAGCAGTGTTTCTGTTTCGGTGGGGCGTGACGAGGATTCGATGGAGGGTGAGAGCATGGGTGAGAGTTCGGTGGTGATGGTGAAGAGACCGTCAATGGGGCGATCGGGGAAGGGCGTTACGACTTGGGCGGAGATGTGGGTGTGTATTCTATGGAGGGGTTAGTGAGGGGTTGAGCTTAGTGATGTAATTTCCTATGAATATACAAAACATGGTGTACAAAACACACGGCATGAATCGAAAGACTCTAGGGAACAGAGCAAGCATAACATACCTGGTCTTCCCTAACCTGACATCCACCACTCCTAGTTCATCACCAAAATCAAGCTCTAGAGCTCTATACTGGTCGAAGCTCCTACCATCCAGCCGCATATTTTCCTGCAGCGCCTTGGCAAAGAATTGCCTCTCGTTCAGCGACGGTTCGACTTCTCGCGGCATTGTGAATCCTGTGTAATTGTTGCTTGTTTACAGTATGAGTTGGAAGTTGAGGCTAGCAAAGAAAGCTGGATGGGAAATTCAATTGCGGTCGCTTAAAGCGTAGGCGGTGAGGCACTAGCTCGCGGAGATCGCCGCTGGACCTTCAAAATCTCCAGATTGGGATTCGAGATTGAGGGAGCAAGTTGATAACAGCACCTTTTCCGAATCTCACAGATTACACAGCAAATATGACGACCGGTATGTATTTTCAATTGATCATGCGAAGATAAAAGCTAACTTGAAGTAGCACACAGACCTACGTTCGACCCCGTACGTATCTTTACAGACGTCCCAGACAATAGCGACTGACAACTCAACAGGCCCGGGGAAAAGACGCGCAGAGAGGCCCAGCATACCATCAACGCCTCCTACCAGCTCACACGCAACTCAAAGTCCGGTATGCTATCCATGAAGTCAAAAGATAAAAGATAGAAGGGGAAGTGCTGACGGATTTCCAGACAACCAGGACAAGGCGGCGATGCAGACCACGAAGTTCGCGACCTACGCGCAGAGCTACTCGCAGCAGAAGCAGCACACTTTGCCAAGGTAAAGGGTGGCCCAGCTCCTACGCCTTCGATTGCGGAATCGGAGGTTCAGACGAACACGGCGAAGAGACAGCTGGAGAATGGGGATGAGGAGGAGGATGTAGATGCTAAGCGGAGGAGGATATTAGAGGAGACAAGGGACATCGATGCGGATTCCGAAAACGATGAAGATGATGACAGCAGTGATGATGACAGGTGAGTGGCCTTCAAACGAGAGCTTTAAGCTTGGAGGAATACCATGGGCAGGGCTAATGGGTTACAGTGACGATGAAGACGAGACTGCGGAACTACAGAGGGAATTGGAGAAGATCAAACGGGAAAGAGCCGAGAAAAGAGAGCAGGAGGTACGTTGAGACAAGCTTTACGTTGGAGCACTGGTCCGGGGAAATATTTCTCGCAGGCTGCTTTCATTCTGGAAGAACCAGACTCGGAAAACTAGTTTGGCATGACTGACAGGACCCCGCAGGAGCGAGAGAAGGCCGCTGAAGAAGAGGCTGCGCGGGAACATGATATTGCTCTCGGCAACCCTCTCCTGAACCCGAAAGCAGATTTTAACGTCAAGCGCCGGTAAGTTCACATTCCCAAATTATGGCTATGGTTCACATGCTGATGGGACTGCAGATGGGATGACGATGTGATCTTCAAGAACCAAGCTCGCGGGACCGATGACAAGGGGAAGAAGAAGGAATTCGTCAATGTAAGTCCTACCTCTAGCAGTGATCTGTGGTCATCTCAGTTTGCTAAATCTTTACTAGGATCTTCTCCGGTCTGATTTCCATAAACGCTTCATGAGGTGAGTGAAATCAAGCTTTTTGGTGCCGGGATTTGCGGCTAATGTGTTCCCAGCAAATATGTGAGATGACGAGGGACTTGCTTTATCTGGTAGGCGTTCATGGTTAGCTGTTGAAAGGGTTGGGCAGGATTTGTGGGGACGACTGCAGGCCACAGCTCGCTCTTACGATTTTGTATGATTTAGAAGCGGAAGTCAGAGATTGACAGCACTTGAGTATCAGCAGAGCTAGGATGCTTGTATGGCCCACTGCGATAGTGATACAGCTGAGGGATGCATCGAATACCCCTAGGTACATCTGATAATGCAAAACCTTATGGTACGCTTTTCAGCTGGAGCAATTCCAACTCGTCCAGTTCGGGAAAGACGTTAAAAGCGTCGGTCCGGGCAAGTGACTTGAGTCTTCAGTGATTGGTCAATGGCGGAGCCACACTGTGCCACGATCTAAGACAAGGGTCAAGCTGACGGACACGCCGATCATGACGAACCAACACCTCCACCTCCATGGAGGGACACACTCTGCAAGTCGTAGCGGCCGAATGATACCTCAGCTATCCAACACGCAGCACAGCATCTGGACCAGGTCCGATCAACTCAAATAGATGATGATAATGCAGGAGCGAGAAAGCGGGGTCGAATGCATGCAGTTGAGCTGCAAGCAAGCAGTAAAGCCTCAACCGATGAACTGAGAAGTGTACTCGGCTCTCGCATGGCTTGAGTCTGGGCCAGAGTCTTTCTCGCATCCATCATGCAAATGTCCACATTTCGCCCATGAGCAGCGGTGCCAAGTTTTTCTCCAGATCTGTCAAACCAGCAAACCAACTTTGAAAGCTGAACTTGCGGGATTTAGCCAGCGTTAGTGCGGGGTCAAACTGCACCACCATCGAAGACATCGACGGCATCGCTCCACTTTTCCCTCTTTGTCAAGATCTTGTTTCGTTTTGCTGCTTCGGTGCCTTGCTTTTTTCGGCATGGTTTCTTCTCTACGCTTCCTTGTGCCGTGCCTTGTTTCACGGACTTGATCCATTGGAGCCATATCAGATCGCGGGAAGGACGGAGAAGGAAGGCGTGATAGCTCCACGGCCAATTGGATGGGAGGAAGTCGAATGAAGCAAGGGTGAGTTGAGGTGTACATGGGTACAGATGACGCAACTGTCTTTCTAGCTGGGAGACAGCAAGGTAGGTCTCCTGAATGAGTATGTCTGTGCCAGCAGCAGCCTTGTGAAAGGGACCAACAAGAGAGACATCACAGCCACCACTAGCTACCAACTAATAGAGGGGTAAAGTATAGCTTTGCGTAGTGCGGAATGCAAGAGGGGCAGAAATGGTATCATGGGACTTTTCCGATATGATATATAGCATTTCCCCTCCCTCTTCCCGAGTCTCGATTCGCTATCAACTCATCTCACTCTCACATCTTCTTTCAATCTCATAAACACCAACAAGCTCTTACTTCAACGAAGACCACTTCAGCAATCATGTCTAACTACGATAACGACAACAACAACTCCGTAAGTTTCTAGCATTGTTATTCGCAAAGCCAGTTCTTCATGGCGCTCTTTCCCTCTGACAGACTTCCTATCCAGGGCTCATACGGAAGCGGAAACAATGATTCATACGGCAGCAGTGGAAACACTGATTCCTATGGGGTAAGTTTCTTGAGTGCATCCAGCCATGCTGAGGTGTAGCATCTTACTTCAATCAATACTAAAATTTTCCTTTAGTCCTCTGGTAGAGGAAATGACAGTTACGGCGTAAGCTTACCTCACTGAATACCCGCCAGCCATGCTGTGCCGTGTAGCTCTTTTTCTTCGGTTACTGATATATTCTCTTGCAGTCCTCTGATCGTCAGGGAGGTAACACTTACGGAGTAAGAATCCTCTAGCACAAGCCATGCTTGCGTCCTGGATCCAGTGCCCTCAATCTTCTGATCTATGGCCTATGGGTGCTCATCTTCTTTGCACATTAGCTAACATTGATTTCATAGTCCGGTAACACCGGCTCTGATTCGTATGGATCATCGACAGACCGCACCGGGGGCTCTGGTTTTGGCAGCAATGACAACACCACCTCATCCGATACCTACGGTTCATCGGGACGAGGTAACAATGACTCGTCTGACACATACGGCTCTTCAGGCCGAGGAAACAACGATTCTTCCGATACCTACGGCTCATCTGGTCGTGACAACACATCCAGCGGTTTCGGCGGATCCTCAAACGACGATACTCTAGGATCATCAGGACGCAACACAGACAGCTATGGTAGTGGAAACACCGGATCTGATTCTTACGGATCCGGCAACAAGACTGGAGGCTACGGAGGTTCCAATGATGATACTCTTGGCTCATCGGGCCGCAACACAGATACTTACGGCAGTGGAAACACTGGGTCTGACTCGTACGGTTCGGGCAACAAGACATCCAGCTCAGACAACTACGGCTCCTCCAACACTGATACCTACGGCTCCAGCAACACCGGCTCAGACTCGTATGGCTCAGGCAACAAGACCTCTGACACATACGGCTCATCCAACAACGATAACTACGGCAGCTCTAACATTGATCACGACTCCAAATCGAAAGACTCTACTGCTGGAAAGATTATGGAGAAGGTCGGTGGCATGTTGAAGAACGAGAACTTGCAGGACAAGGGAGCTGCTAAGCGCGCTGCGGCTGGTAACGATAATGATAATAGCTATGGCAGTGGGAACAACAACAACAACAATTACTAGTGGGAAGATATTTGATGAATGAATGAATGAATGAATGATCGATATTGCGCGGAAGAAGCATTGGTCTTGTATTTGACTAGCTACGAATGAATGAATTGCTTGCAAAGAATCAAGTACAAAACTATGTCTCTGCTCTATAAGTCAAAAAAATCCTCTGTCAGTGAGGCTCGGATGAATACTTGAAAACTCCTAGACCCCTTTATCTGATGGCTCCTTGCGTAAGCAAGCTAAGCGAACAACTTCCGTCCGCCGACACAGCCGCAACACTACTGAACCTAAAACATTAGCACAGTTTAATTCCTGCCAGCTTGAAAGAAGTTTCGACCGAGATTCCGGGCATAAAAAGCGTCTTGGCACTTGCCCGGAAGCTTCGGATGACGTCCGAGAGAAAGATTTCGATGTCGTCGTATAATCGTATTTTCACTTCCGTCAACATCCATTTTTTGTTTCTTATTGTACCACTTATACGTTTCATTTCGTTTGGTTTGTTGACTTTTATTAGGGTTCCGGGTCCAATCAAACGGGAGGAATGCCTCCACGGAGATCGCACCGGAAATCTCATAATGGGTGTCTGCAGTGTAAGAGGAGACATGTGAAGGTGAGTCGATTCATCTTGTCGTCTGGGCACTCGGGTCTTTCTCATAATCTAGATATGTGAAAGCCCCCACTCCAAATATCTGTCACGTTTCTCAAATTGCATTACTTGTTTTACCATCTATAAATGTCAACAGAAATTTAACAGCACACAGTGCGACGAACAACGCCCGACATGCGGCCCCTGTACCAAACGGGAACTCACATGCCACTTCCAACCCAATACCGGGTTCGAAAATGGGCAATCGCCATCAGATGGCGCAATTGACCCTCTCCTCCGAGAAAGGTCTCACGGCCCCTTGCCAGCCAGGACTCTCGAGCTCAAGCTCCTCCATCACTTCATCACTTCCGCCTACAAGACCTTCTATCCACGTGAATCGGACGTCCACTGCTGGCAAGTTCACATTCCTGACATGGCTTTTGAGCACACCTTTCTGTTAGATGGCCTTCTTGCCATGTCCGCTCTGCATCTCGCACATCTTGAGGCTGGAGCGAAGAAGTCCTGGCTACAGACTGCACTGCGTTATCAAGACCTGACTCTCGCCGGCTTGAATAAAGCGCTATGTCGAATCAGCTCTGAGAATTGCGAAGCAGTGGCTGTATGTTCGATCTTCGTGCTGGTTCTGTCTATTGCCATTCCAGGCGTTTGCAATGATCCTGATGATGAAGCGTCGAGGAATCCACTCGCTGATCTTCTTGGATTGAGGAAGTTGCTGGAGGGAATGGAGTTGGTGATTCAGCAGTCGGAGGTAGTGTTGCGGAATGGGGTGTTGAAGGATTTCTTCTTGCCGATGTTTGACCCGGATGCTGTGAAGCCGAGACCGGTTGTGCCTGGTGTTGAAGAGTTAGTATTGATCTCCTAAACACCTTCCCCTTTTTATTATGATAGGAGACGGTAGCTGACATTCATTCGAACAGAGTTGCACTTGCCAACGGGCAAAGATTATGCCCGTAAGCCACTCAACAAGTCCTAACTTCACCATGACTAACACAATCTAGACAAATTTTAGACTCACTCCAAAGACTCCAAAACGACATCACCAAAAGCACCACGCACACTAAAGAAACCCAATCGTCACTTCTTCAAGCCTGCTCCTCCCTCTCCGAGATCATCTCGCCTCTCTCAACGCTCTCCCACGGCCCGGCAATCACCTGGCCTCACAAAATCAGCCCATCTATCTTCTCCCTCCTAGAACGCAGTGATCCGCTCGCTTGTCTTTTATTCTTGCATTATGGCGTTGTGCTGGATATCTTTTCGTATTGGTGGTTCACGAGGAATGCGGGGAGGAGGCTGGTCAGAGCGCTGGGGGTGTATGAGAAGGGTATTGATGGGGAGTGGAGGGAGTGGGTGGGGTTGGCGAAGAGGACTGTGGGTATTGTGGATTAAGGCATGGGGAAGCTGAGAGTAATGTTTTGGGTGATCGTGGAGTTGGATTTGGGCAATAGATATATTGGGTCTGGCGTTAAATGACTAGAAAGTGGGCTCTGTAATTTATAAGGTAGTTATTGGCGGAAAAGGAAGGCAGGTGTTGGCATGGATGCCGGGATGAGAAAAAGACAAGGTTATTGGAGTCCGGCAATGGTGTCTGGTCTACTGTAGCAATAGGCACAATTCAAACAGACTGGGAATGATCAGGAAATGCACGTCTAGTTCGTAACTTAGGCCCAAATGTTGATATAAGAACGACCTAAGACCCACAGGGGAAATAGATTATCCGATGAAGCACAGGCAGAATATTTAGCGTCGATTCTTCGTAATGTATTTTCTCCAATGGATGAATCTTATGATTGAAAAAGTTTTATTTTCCTTGGCCGACATAAAATCCTCTCTGCTTTTGGAAAATCAATCCCAGAACGCTCACTGTCCTACCCATTTTTGGCGACATTAGGCGAGACATTCGAGGAGATAACGCCGTGCAGAAATCCCACCCCACCATTAATACCTTCCTTCCCTAACTATCGTATAACTCATAGACGCTCGCCAGCATCTGCCTTGGCTTGGCCGTATTTCTTGAGGCGGATAGCTTGGACCTGGTCGTTGTTGTTAGTATCGATTAGATTGAATATGGAGGAAGAATGCTTACAGTGATGAAACCACCAGTCTCAGAAGGAGCAAAATCACCGATCTCATCCATGGAGCTCTCGGATGCGTCGTAGAGCTTGGAGGTCTCTGAGGAGCGGCCGAGGACCGAGAAAGAGCCCTTGTAGACACGGCATCTGACTTGGCCGTTGACGTCCTTTTGGGAGGCGACGATGCTTTGCTCGAGGAACTCACGCTCTGGGGAGAAGTAGAGACCGTCTGATTTTCATATTAATTTTGAATCTGAAGAATATTTGTGATAAGGAACTCACTGTAAAGGATCTTGGCGTAGTTGAAGGTAAGGAACTGATCACGGAGAGCGCGAACCTCACGGTCGAGTACAAGACCCTCGAGATCAATGTGAGCGCCACGGAGGCAGGTAAGACCTGGAGTCTCGTAGCATCCACGGGACTTAAGACCGACTGTATTGCAATTAGATATCGTACGAGGCAGGCATGAGGCTGGTTCACTTACTGAATCGGTTCTCGACAATGTCGATACGTCCAACACCGTTACGGCGGGCAATGGCGTTAACCTAACAAAAGGCTATGTCAGCACACATGCAAGACTACTGTTTAGAGAGTGTACTAACCTCCAAGAACAGCTCAACTGGGTCGGTGATGGTTTTGTCACCAATGACCAACTTGACCGGAAGTCCCTTAGCGAAGAAGAGAGTGAAGTCCTCTGGCTTGTCTGGGGCATCCAAGGGGTCCACAGTCTGCGAGAGATATGTTAGCAAATTCCGCCTAAAGGTTCAGCCGCTGCTTCTGGCAGTTCTGCACAATGTTCCCATGATTAAACTCGACTATATGTATGCAGCTCGAAACATGGGACGTAGACAAGAATGGGGCTGCTTACGAGCTTCCACATATCGGTAGGTGGGGTAGTGTCAGGGTCCTCGAGGATACCTTGAAATCAGTTAGTATCGAGTTGAGCCAATGTTCTTGCCCACTTGTCTAAGACCTCTTCCCCGGACGTTTTCCAAGATGATTCTAGCAAAATTCAAGCTTACCAGCTTCATACGAGCAATGGGCCAAGTTCTCATCCATGGACCAAGGCTTGCTCTTGGTGCTGCTAACAGGAATTCCAGTGGCAGCAGCATAATCCAAAAGAGCATCACGACCAGGGAAACGCTCGTAAAACTCTGGCATTCTCCATGGAGCAATAACCTTGATCTTGGGCTGCAGAGCATAGAATGCCAACTCGAATCTGACCTGATCGTTACCCTTTCCAGTACATCCGTGGCTGACAGCGAAGCAGTTCTCCTTCTGGGCGACGGCAATCTGAGCGCGAGCGATGACTGGACGAGCGAGGGATGTGCCGAGAAGGTAGACGTTCTCGTAGATGGCGTTGCATTGCACGGCTGGGAAGCAGAGCTCCTCGATGAACTCCTTGCGCAGATCCTCAATGTAGCATGCGACGGCTCCGATCTTCATTGCCTTGGCCTTGGCGGCTTGGAAGTCCTCTATGTTTCCACCATGTCAGTTTCGTTTCGAGGTATATCTTCGTAGAGTGGAAGGTCGGTGTGGGAAATACCTTCTTGACCGACATCGGCCATGAAGCAAACAACTGTTGATCAATTAGCTTTGGAAGCAAGAGGAATTGGTTCGGCAGAAATTTACCATCGTAGCCAGCCTCAATCAACCATCTGAGAATGCAAGAGGTGTCAAGACCACCGGAGTATGCGAGGCAGACCTGTCACTGTCAACAAGAGCGGTGACTCAGTCTCAGACCACCGCCTACCTTATCCTTAGCCATATTGTCTGATTTGATTGTTGGTTAAGGTGTAATGTGAGTAAAGAGCTTCGCAGGAGGGATTCGAAGTCAGGAATTGGTGAATTGAATTGGATTGAGATGAATTGAGCGCAATCGAAGGGAGGAAAGGGAGAAGTATGCAAAAGTTAAAGTCCGGATAGAGGGGTGACTTTAAAAGCTTTGATTTTTTCTTACGCATGCCACGATAAGATAAGGCTAGCGACCCCTCAATAACCGGACCCCTGTCTCGCTTGTTGCCCCCTGAAAGCAACAACAGTCTTGTCAAAAATCGTCTTGCTTTCGCTGAAAACTTCTTCGAGCCAAAATTGATATTTAAAATCTGGATTTACAACTCATCTGTCCCATACCTCAATTGCAATTCGCTATTTTTTCATCATAATCCTCCTCTCGATTACAAAAGTGCAAACATAGTCCTCTCACCCGCTCCTAACCACACCACATCCACCCCATCCACCACGAACACTAGCTCCTCCCCGCAGCCGCCTCCAATTCTTTCAAAAATTTCTTCTCCCATCTTTTCCTGCTGCATTTCAGCCGCATCCACAAATCAGAGACTTGGAATGCCTCATGCACAAGCGTCGTCATTTGCCGCCTGGTTCGCATAGAAGCATGTGGTTTGGAAAGGTATTTTCCTGGTCCCCTGTTTGTGCATTAAGCGGGGTATAATGCTGTGTTCCTGTGCGATCTAAGAAAGAGGGAACGTCCCGATTTCCTGGCGGGCATTGCGGACGATATTTCAAGACAGCTTCTATTGGAAGAGGCTTGAATGGTCAATTAAGTGGTCTGCTTCGCCGGTAGGTACTCTGGATTCCACATGGAATGTGTGGAGATGCGAGGTTTTCTGGTCATGACCAATGATGGCTAAAAGATCTAGCCTCTATCTGTGAAGCCTTGCATTTGATACACTTCTTCCGAATCACGAGTTGTCTTTACACTCTGTAGACTGTTCGTTGATCACACAGTGGGGGCTGTGATTCTTGGTGGTGGCCCATGGCCCCTCGAGGTAGAAGATCAATTCAGATGCTCGCTTGAGCCGCTTTATTATCTACTGAGCTCCCCTGGAGCCCTGGAGTGACTTAAGAAAGCAGAAGAACCTTGCTCAAGTCAAATTTGAAATATTTTACTGTATTCTTGACTGCATAGCTAGTCTATTGCGTACGCGAGGGTATCGTAGCCCGACAATCTTGGGCTAAAATCCTCAGCCGAGCAGCCTGAGCCGCATGCACATCTTCAAAGAAAGAAACATCTAATATGTGTCTGTATCTGTGTCTGGCCATCTATTCCGCTGTAGTAGAGGTCTTGGGCTTACCGGGATTCATCCAGGCAAAAGCCGACGCGCCTCCGATAGGATTCGACGATCTGGGGACCGTAGCGATATTGCGCGTGGCTTTATGCTCTTCCGAAGTGGTCCGCTTGGCTTCCCATCGCAGGGGAACATTTTCAGTTCCGCTGGCTTGGCTCTTTCGTCTCAGTTCACCGGATGGGCGAGTAGCTGGTGGGTCGTACGTCGTGTTTATGCGCGCAGCGGACGTGGAGCGACTTGGAATTGCCGGTGCTGTCGCTGCTGGCTTGGATGATGGTTTGAGAACCTTCATGCTTCTTACTCCTCTCGTTGGTCGTTGGTAACCACTGGTTGATTCAGTCTCACTGCCGTTGATGGAGCCTGATTGCCGCCAAGATCCCCAGATACCGCCAGATGATTCACGACGAGCTGAATCAGAGGTTGCAGTATCTGAAGGCTCGGGTTCTGTCACAGAACCTTCCAACGTACGCTGCTTTTCAGATTCGATAACACTGCCGTTCAAAATTGCATTTGTCGACTTCAAGCTCGACGCTCTTTCACGAGAATTGCCATTTGTGACAAAGGTGGCGTTGAAAGGTGACTCAGGCTCGATTGGTGTGAGGATCTTGTGGCTGTTTGAACTCGCCACGCTTTCAGTACCAGCTGCCAAAGCGGAGCGGACGGCGTCAGGAGTCGGCTCGATCTTTGGCTTAGATTCAGTAGGGGTGAAAGCAGGAGCAGTCGCCTTCAGCTCGTTCTTCTCGGGTAGCACATTCGTGGTCATCAGATTCTTGAACATGTTTTCGTCCTCGGGTCGTACGAATGGAACCGAAAGCTTATTCCGGTCATCGCCGTACAAAACCATTACATTCTGAGAGAGCAAGATATCTGCATTGTGTGCTCGAAGAGTATCACTGCCGAGGAAAACTCGAATCTTCTTTCGATCAGAGATGCCTCGTTGATTCATTCCAACGATCTCGAAGTCGGCTGAGAGCGCTGGGAGTTGCGGGGCTGGACTGCTAGACCTGGAGGTCGGCTGAGTGATAATCGCTTCGGGAAGGTAAACAGGAAGTTTGATAGTATACCGGCCAGTGGAGCTTTTGTGTACTTGGTCCGCCAGTCCTAGGTCTTTAAGAAGGCTATAGTCCAGAACCGACCTCTGAGAACCCGTGCAAACAGCGGCGTAGAGGAGTCCATTATGTGAGAAGTTGGCGGTCAACCAGCATCGGATGATGGAGGGCACAGATCCCAGAATGAACAAACCGGGCGGTGGATCAGGGGTATCGAGAGGCGAATCGTCATCTTGACCCCCGATCATGAAATTGGTATCTAATCCTAGGCTACTTGTCCGTCCGGATGCCGAATGCATCGAGTGTACCGAGTGGCCCGCTGAGCTATGTCTTCCATCGGACTTGTGGGATAGGGAACGCTCCGTCATTGAGTGACCAAACCCGCTGTTGGGACGAGTTGGTGCAAACTCTCCAGAGTTTCGCGAGCCTGCGGCCCAATTTGACCCTTGCAAGGCACTGACATCGAACCGTACACTGTTGGCTCTAGATGCACCACGTCTGACTGGTTCTTCATCAGCTTCCAATTGTAGACTTCCCAGAAGGTTTTGTCCTTGCTCGTCGTCAAAGTCGTCGAAAACATCAGCCGATGGATTGTGAACTGGACCTATCCATATGTCAGTTGCACGGTACTTTTGATGGGGAATTGGCTTGCCTTGTTGTGGAGTGCCACTCAGGATACCAGGAAATGGCGGACTAGGCCCCCAAACGGATTTAAGGGCAGCATCATCGGCTTGTCGTCTTTCTAACCTCAAGAGGCGGTCGGCATGATTGATCTGTACGGCCTGGACATGCTTGACGTCCATCTGAACATGGTATAAGTCTTCTCGGGTAGCAGTAAACTGTGAATCCATGCCCAACCACCGATCATTTGCCAGACACAAGGAAAGTGGTGATGGTTTTCAGGATCGTATCCAGAGGTCCCAAGAGAAGTATCAACCAAAGGTCTGATGTTTTCGATCACGTATGCGGATGTATCTGCCTGCTTAGGCAGGGTCGGCCGTGGGTGTGGTACTGTATCCCCCGAACAAGGAGGATAGGACTGTTGGATAGCTGTAGTCCGTAAATGATCCCAAACTGCGATATTATGTCGCTCGCGCAGCGCCTGATTGCTTTTCTGCCCGGATCAAAACTTGACGAGCTCCAATGCGCGTAGCCTGCCCAATGTAGTCCTTCTTGACTATGTCCTCCTTTGCAGGTGAGATTTACGATCCTGGCCTCCCCCACCGCATCGACCTTCGACCGTCGGTCACTGCGATGTTTTGTGACCGCGAATGGTCTATGGTGCTTCAGGCAGCAAAGACGTCGGTATTTTGTGTGCTACGGTTCGAAGTCGCGGTGGGCGAGGACCTTAGGCAGGAGGGGCGGTCTCCTGGCTGGAGAAAGCGTGAGGGAGATCTGCCAAGCGGTGTTATGTGATCGTTGCGACGGTGTGAATTCGTTCAAAAGAGCTTGTGGGGGTTTGGAAGCGGCACCAAAGTGGGAGAACAAAGAGGACGTATTTGATGTTTTATGTCGGTGGTTGTAGATGCGTTGGTGACAAGAAGTGGACGCGAGCTTGGTGATCACTGGCAGCACGGAGAAGCGGGGTTCTGGTCTGGTTCTATATGGGAGGTGTAGACGATGGAGGCACGAAGCTTAAATAGGTGTGTGAGATGCGGAGCGGAGGGTTCTTGTTGTTCTTGATGCAGGCTTGTGAAGTTAAGTCGGAGAGGTGATGTCTCTGGGACTAGCCTAAAGCCCGTCGATTCGCTCCCCCGGAATTTATGCAGGGATGCCACGGCAACTGTATGGAGGTGTCATTGGATTACTTACGACTTTCAGATCATAAAGTTCAGTGAGGTGAACTAGAAAACGAAAACAGTTATTCAATGTTCATTTATTGAGAGCAACGCAATCTAGGTCTGCGAAACGTCGTATTCGACTAGTCTAGTCTTTTCATCCCTCCATTTTCACAACTCGGCTTTGGACATGGGATTTCCATCACTCTGATATCCCTCTAATCTTTATCTATTCTAGGAGCAACACTCCAGTGCCTAAGCCTGTCAGTGTGGATCTTATTATTATTGTCATACAAGACTTACGGGAATACCCATTTTGGATCAAGCTCTGATTCCTGAGCCCATTCTGGTCCAACAAAAGGGAGGACTTCCTTCAGGAAAACTTTGTAACCAGCAGCAGTGAGATGCAGCCCGTCGAGCAAGAGAGTTCGCAATCCTGCGTTATCACCCTTCTCCAGTGTTCCAATCATTTCGTGATCATCCACATAATCCGGAGTATGTTGAGCACCTTCTTTCATCAAGGCGGTCCAAAGATCGACTAGCACAACGTTCTTGTCCTTGAACTCTGTAGCTAGTTCACGGACCACATCCGCATATTGAGCTGTGACTTTCTGTACGCGGGTGAGAGCCGAGTGTCCTTTGGCGAAGTCATTCTCTTGAAGGTGGACCTCATTCACCGGTGGAGGAGTCACCAGAAGGATATTTGGGTTGTGTGCCGTGATGGACGGATGACTGAGGATTGTCTTGAGATTCTCTCGGTACTTGTCCAATGCTACATGCTGCTTGGACGGACTGCTTGGAAGACAAGAATCGTTTGAGCCGAGCAGTAGAATCTATCAACAGTTAGACCACCTTGTACGCACTTCAGCATGCTTTATCATTCCCCTTCGCTGCATAAACGCATTGGTTGGGCCGCAGAGTATCTGATATGCGAGTATATCATATCTAGTTCTTTTGAGATAAGCCGATGCACTTACCAAGTAATCGACCTTGGCAACTGCTGTAGATGGAATGAGATCCTCAAGGACGACAAGCACATTCGCTGTGTTGTACCCACTCTGGAAACGTTGTCAGTCTTCTGAAGTGGAGGGGTGGAGTTGGAGGGGTTGTCTATACCAGTCCCCGATTGATGACATCCAGTCTTCGGATGCAGTCTATACGGTATCGTCAGCTTAAATTTCGCAAGGAGGTAGCCAATGTGGGGATGCGGAGGCGTGTATGATGGAACGCAGAAGGTGAGCTGAAAGATATGAACTTACGTTCTGCTAGACCAGCTCCAAACGCGGTTCCGTGAGGAAGGTAGCTCGAGAACTGGAGAATTGAATCCCCAAGGAGGATTAATTGGGGGATTTTGTGATTCGTCATGTTCTCGGAAGCTGTCCCGACCATGCAAGTGTTGTGGAACGTGGGATTTTGGTGTTGATAGAGAACAGGAAATGTCTGGGAGTGATACTAGAAAACAAGATTCATGGTCTACGAAATTAAGTCGGACGCTCAACTCTTTCTCAATAAGAACTATGCGTCATTTTTGAGATCATGACTCTATATGACATAGATTATCGCGATCCAAAGCTGTAAAAGTTGATTTACAACAAACAGCAGCGGAGGTGAAGAAATGTTGTCCACCCAAACCACTGGGCAGGTCCCAACCCTTGCCTGTCACTTCCTCCTAGGTACCTCATGTAGCCAGTCCGTGTAGTGGCAAGCGCGCTAAAGCCACCTCGCTTCAGGTGGGGGTTACCCTTAATATTTGGCTATCTTTAGGGGTCTCTTCAGCGATCTGAGGTCAGTCCGCAAGAAATATACCGACGGTTTCTTTTTGCGGCTACAGCGCCAGTATCAAGTGTTCCTGTTTATAAATCCTCCCCTTAAGGAATTAGAGTTCTCGGAATGACACCAAACCCATATCTTTTAGCATGAACAAGCCAAGAAGAATGAGCCCGTAATAACACCCCTCGTGATGTTCCACAGCCATCACATGGGGCACCCCAGGCCTTCTTGGGCGTAGCACAGGACTGCAGCAGCACCCTTGGTAGCATTCCAACTGGCCAGCCAGCGCTGTTGTCAGACGAGAATGGTTCATATCTACCTCTCACAGATGCCATTATGGGGAGTATTTACGCACTCATCGCCCCCCCATTCCGGTGTTTGATTCACAATACGGATGGATCAGTCAGGTAGGTGCTGTCAGTCAGGTAAAGAAACGGAATGTCTTTGATAGAGGACGCCACACTTCTTACCTATTGTACAGGGAAGGCAGAGGGGACTCGAGGCTGACTGACTCCACTTCACCGTCGATGCCTTCCTAAAGCTTAATATGCCCATCTTCCCCCCGGCCACCAGCTCAAGATCCCACTTCTCTTTATCAAAAAGGACGAGTACTTCCATGTTTATGCGACACAGCATGTAGTCCGTGTTGTCCAGCATGTCTCGCCCTCAACAATCCGGGTCAGGTCGTTCAGGCCATCTTCTTCCCGACAACTTGACCATGACCCAAGCTTTCCCAGAGTCTGCGGACTCCTCGTCGCCGCCCTCACCTACGTTTCGAAGGATTGGCTTGACACGCAGCCAGAGCAACTTGTCTGACGAGAGAACTCCTCTCCTACCTAGCGCAGGACGGTCCAGGATTCGCCTTCAGTCGGCAGCTGAACAGACCAAGCTTCCACGACTGTCAAGTCACCAAAGTATAAACGGTATGGCAGCTCCCCACGCCTCAGAGCTTCAGATGCTAATACATCCTCCGAAGGAAGTCTGCGAGCCTCCCGGCATCACAGCCGCGCAGGATCATGGGGTCAACGGCTGGTCACAGCACTGAAAACAGACCGGAAGCATATGGACTCCATGCGAGAGTCCAAAAGCTCTCTTTACCCCGACGATCGAGTTTGGTACGATCAGTTTACTTCTACGGATTGGGTACACGACAGCATAGCAGACGCCTACCGCGTCAAGGCTCTTCGAAGCCGAACGGATCTGCGAGGCCGGATAAAGGCAACATTTGATGGAACTCAAGGCTGGATATTGAGTGCTGTGGTCGGCTTTCTTACGGCAGTCATTGCATATGTGGTGGATATCTCAGAAGCCCCAGTATTTGACTGGAAGGATGGCTACTGTTCGACTGGGTTCTTGATCAGCGAGAAGGTAAGTCTTGCACGTTTCTGCCGTTTCTCTGTCCCAGCGGCCAGAAATATGGGAAATCTACGGGCCGCCACTGTCATATCCTCTCTTGAAAACAGTACCGACCAGCCCCGAAGATTTGAATATGGAGACTTAATAAATCACTTCGGATCCTGGATAGAGCTCATTGTGAGAATTTGTATCACTAACTTGATGTCCAGCACTGCTGCCCAGAAGGAGATCGTTGTCCAGCTTGGGAATCATGGTCGAACTTCGTCCAGATTCCGGGCGTCAGCGAGCAAATTGTCGAGTTTGGCATCTTCGTCTGCCTAGTGGTTTTGTTCTCTACTCTATCGTGTCTGTTGACACTAACAACCAAAACTATTGTCCCTTCAACGTACCACATCTCGACCCTTGATGAAAACCTTGCTGCTCTATCGAGTCGGCCAAACCTTGCTCAGGACGATGGAGCTGCCACTCCAGATCTGGCCCCCGATGAGACATTGAGCCCTCCAATGGTCTACTATTCAGCTGCTGGATCCGGAGTTGCTGAAGTTCGTGTTATTCTTAGTGGCTTTGTTCTTCATGGCTTCTTGGGAGTGAAGACTCTCATCATCAAGACCCTCGCCTTGATATTGAGTGTCGCCTCGGGCCTGAGCTTAGGTAAAGAAGGGCCCTTCGTTCATATTGCTACCTGTGTTGGCAACATTGCGTGTCGTTTGTTCTCGAAATATGACAAGAACGATGGGAAGCGAAGAGAAGTCCTTTCAGCCGCGGCAGCAGCAGGCGTCGCTGTTGCATTTGGTGCTCCCATAGGCGGTGTTCTATTTTGTCTGGAGGAAGTGGCCTACTTCTTCCCAGCCAAGACGTTGTTTCGCACCTTTTTCTGCTGCATCACTGCGGCTCTGACTCTGAAATTCCTCAATCCATACGGCACCAACAAGATTGTCATGTTCGAGGTCCGTTATTTGACAGACTGGGAATTCTTCGAGATCGCGGCATTCATCATTGTCGGAATTCTAGGTGGAGCCGCAGGAGCGAGCTTCATCAAGGCGTCTCGTTCCTGGGCTAAATCCTTCCGGAAGATACCCCTCATCAAGCAAAGGCCAGTCGCTGAGGTCATGCTGGTGGCCTTGATCACAGGAATTGTCAGCTACTGGAATCCATATACGAAAGTTCCTGTGGCAAAGCTGCTCTTCAACTTGGCCAGTCCATGTGACATAAACAAGCCAGATGACCTAGGCCTCTGTCCTACTGACATGGATGAAATATTCCCAGTCGTCGGCAATCTAGCCATTGCTTTCATCATCAAAGGAATCCTCACAATCATTACCTTTGGCATTGTAAGTATCCTTAGAACGCACAGGTCTCCTGACAAAGTCACTGACAATTTACACAGAAAGTTCCAGCTGGAATATACGTCCCATCAATGGTTGTAGGTGGTCTAGGTGGCCGGCTTATTGGACACTTGATCCAGTGGGTTGTACTTCGATTTCCTACGTCGCCCATATTTGGAAATTGCGCAGCTCACGTCACTGGCCAATCGTGTATCACCCCCGGCGTCTATGCCCTCATTGCGGCTGGTTCGACAATGTGTGGCGTTACAAGGTTATCGGTGACCTTGGTGGTCATCCTATTCGAACTGACTGGCAGTCTCGATTATGTTCTACCATTCTCCTTGGCCATTCTCGTATCAAAATGGACCGCCGACTTCATGGAGCCACTCAGTATTTATGTAAGAACCCCGGGCCCCAGTAATTGCATGGCCTCTAACAATCATAGGACTTGCTCACCAACCTCAACTCTTACCCATTCTTGAACAACAAGCACAAGCCAATCTTCACCTCGGATCTGGCAGATATCCTACCTCGTGTACGCCGAGAGAGGATCATCGACATCACCAGCTCACCATTGGTGTCAGCAAGTAGTCTTCGCCGGAAGCTAGAACTTCTCCATCAAGCCGGGGAAGTAGACGGCGGCCTACCGATCATTCGAGACGAAGTCCTTGTTGGGCTTATTCCAGCACCGGATCTGGAATATGCCTTGGATAATTTAGAGGATGAGGCCGAAAGTTTGTGTCTAATGGCGAAGGTGACGAGTTTCGACGACTCTGATGATGAAGCAACGTCTGATCCGACCGACTTCTCATCGTATATCGACCCAGTGAGTGTCTCAGCTACCGTAACTCGCATAATGACTAATTGATGACCAGGCGCCACTTGCATTGGATATCCAATCACCGATGGATTTGGTCTACGAGTGCTTTGTCAAGCTTGGATTGAGATACGTCTGTGTCACACGAGACGGGAAATATGCCGGAATGGTGAGACTGCAATCGTCAATTCACATTTTGCCTAAACTAACCAAATCCAGACTCACAAGAAAACGTTCGTGAAGTACATGCGCGAATTAGAAGAACGGGACGGGCATATGTGAGCGTGGAGTCTTCGGCAAGCATTGGCATAGCGACAGAATCGGCATTTCGCATCGCGTACAGCATAGGATGGAAATACTTTGCATTGCATGAGGAGTGCATAGGAGTTGGATTTTCATACCCTCGTCTTTTCAGTATTTCACCAGGTGCATAGCTTCGGCGTTTTTCAGTTTCCAAGGTTCATTCATACCGTATTTGGTGTCCATTAGATTACAGACTGAATATAATCAGCTGCATTGTTGACTTTATACAATATACTAAGGGCACTGTATGACGACTCCTGGAAGATCGTACCAACGTCGTGAGAATTGTTATTATAACTTCAGTAGCAATTTATTGCTCATGGCAGCCCCCTAAAAGAAAGCAGCATATTCCATAGCATTGCAATAAGTACATTCTTTGTCAAACGAAGACGCAAGACATAACTTCGATATCAATATCCAACATTACATCCTTCGCTATGCCAGAAATTCTTCCCAATGCCACCATATAACGCCCCTGCAGCCATCCAATTCGCAAAACCATAAAACAGTACCCATGGGTACTATGTGTCACTTAATGAAAGGAATCCCCACTCTCGTCCTCTGCCTATAATCCCTATACTCATCCCCAAAGAACCTCACCAGCAACTCCTCCTCCCCACTAATCCTACTCGCAAAGAACTTCCACAGCACAGCCGCATACCCCAACAAAGAAATCACGTTCCCGCATACCAATTGTGTGCCTATGCCCCACCAGAAGAACCCGAAATAGCTCGGGTGTCGGAACACGCTGTAGATTCCTGTGGTAACCAGTTGGTGGCTTTGTGCTTTTGTGTGCTTGACGACGTGGCTGAAGTTCGTGCCAGCGGTTAACATGGCTACGGCGCGGACGATCTGCCCGATTATGACCATTGCGAGGCCCAGCGTGAGGATCGGGTAGTGGATGTAGGTGGGGAGTATAGAAGCGGGGAAGAAGTAATGCGAGAGTAGTGTTTCGAGGAAGGATGTCGTGTGTGCGATTGTATATGCCGAGCCATTGCTGGAGAATAGGAAGGAGGAGATTCGTGCGGATGAGGTGTTGGCGCGAGCCGTGGTGTAAAATTCGAGGAAGTGAAAGAGGGAGAGGGTGGTTATGAAGAATGGTGCTCGCCAGATGGGATGGTTGGTGTAAAGGAGGTAGGAGGAGAGGAAGAGGGTTGAGGAGAGCACGAGGCCGAGGATGAAGGAGCGGATGGCGATACCTGAGAGGGATTTGGGTTGGCCTGGGAGGAATTGCTTCTCGTAGATGTCGAGGGCAGCGTTGAGCTCTTGAGGCTGGGAGGGCGTTGACGACTGGGAGTTTGTTTGCATTTGGGAGTGGGTGGAAGATCCAAGACCCCCGCGATTTATGAGCGTTGCTGCTTCATTGAAGATGCTGGTACGAGGAGGTGTCCAAGTGGTCGAGTTCTCGATATCTGAAGGGTGGGCTGAGCCATTCGCAGACCCGTTCTCCGAAGTCATGGTTTGCGTTTTCTGAAATGATTGTGAAATGTTGTTTGAATTAGGAAGAGTTCATGATGGGGTATTATTGCTGAATCTGAAGTATTTCATTCGGGCAGTGCTCTGAAAGGAAAATGATAAAGAACGGGCGGACTGTCAACAGTCTTTGTGGTGGATGAAGTACAATGAAGCTCACGCATTCCAGACGAGGCTGACGATCCAAGAAATTGAAGGGAGTGAAGGCCCGGTTGAACCTCGGTAGGGAATTATCCCGCATTCAGCCAACTCGCTCCCGTCGCTCGCTCTTTCTAGCTATCTCCACTCCAATTGCTGGCTTGTAGGTAGTTAGTGGGGTTTGGCACTCGCGTTCAACCCGACGTTAGTTTGTAGGTAGTCGAGCCAAGAGGACTATTTTATGAACACTTCTCACGGTTCTCAGGTTGAGCCTTTCTTTTGTAATCTGTCAACCAGCTCACTTCAAAAATTCTACAAAGATGGACAAAATTGATGCGGCAGAAAATGAGGCTCGCATGATACGTGGGGAACTGTACCACGCTTTTGAGCCAACAATTACAGCCAAACGAAATAGGTGCCACCATGCATGCCATAGGTTCAATCAAGCTGGCGAGGCATCCCGCAGAGAGCTTGTAAGACTTTGGAGAGAGTAAGGAGCCAATTACCTTTCATTGTCTTTGTGCAACTATTGCACAACCTCAAAGCTAGGAATCCCGGAAACAACGCTAACATATGACCAGTGTGATCGATGACAAGACCCCTATGCCACCACCAGGAGCAACTGATGCAGAAGAGGCTCTGTTATTCGAAGATGATGCGTACATCGATGGCCCTATCAAGGTCGACTACGGAACCAATCTCCGGTAAGTCCAAGCAACTACCCTCTGTGCCTGGTACTCATATGAGTTCAGAATCGGCAAGGGTGTGTACATCAACTTCAACTGCACATTCCTCGATACCTCCGTAATCACCATCGGCGCTCGCACGCTCATCGGTCCGGGTTGTTCCTTCTTCGCTGCTACACATCCTCTCGACCCATTCCTCCGTAATGGTATCAAAGGACCTGAGCTTGGAGGTGCAATCACTGTTGGTGAGGATTGCTGGTTTGGTGGAAATGTCACCGTGTGCCCAGATGTCACCATTGGCCGAGGTGTCACGGTTGGTGCTGGAAGTGTCGTGACCAAGGACGTTCCTGCATTCCACGTGGTTGCTGGAAATCCCGCTCGTATCATCAAAAAGATCGAGCCTAAGGAGCCTGATCCTCTTTTAGCTGCTTCTGAGAGTAAAGAAACAGTTGTCGCAGCTGCTGATCGAATTTGATGGGAATCTGGGCGGGTATCCGGCTGTAAAAAACATTTGCCTTTCGCTCCGAGCGTTCATAGACCTCCTTCGATAGAGAACGAAGACGTGATCAAGACTAAGACATTGACTAGTCCCCAGATGAAAGGAAACCAGGTTGACATTCTGAAGTATCCAGCGTTGTATACAGCCCCAAGACTAATCTTGTTAGCTTCTTTTCATGCCGTAGAGAATATCAGAGGCTTCAGCATGAGCACAGTGACCAAAGTGTACACTGACATTAATCCAACAATACTACCAGCCAGCAAAGCCTCCACTCCTGCAATGGCACAATATATAATGGGGAAGGTCCAGACATATTTCCAGGCCTTCTTCCCCTTTCCCAGCTGCATCAGGACGGCGAAGACTACAACCACGACATGACAAACAGCGTATATTATCAACGTCCATAGCAGCGTGAATCTCCATATATCGTATGTATCGTAGAGGTAGTTGGCGACTCCGGGCTTTGCTTTGTACGGCCAGTAGAGGGATGGAAATGAGGGCGTTGCGTAGTCTAAAGGCGCGGCGCTCTGAAGACGAGCACTACATATGATGTTAGTCAAGCACGGAGGAGAGGAGATGATTTAAACTTGCTTGATCGCCATATTCCGGAGAGAGCCCCCGTGGAATGTGTATTGATATCCTCAGCCTTGTCTGTTTCAAAACGTCGCTGATGGTTGGAAGGGAAGGAAATTAGACTTGGCGCGAAAGGCTGAACATCATACCTCGGCTCTGAACATCATCCTCAGGCCTGGCCGCGTCTTGCATCAACAACTTCATGCGACAATAAAGGGCAACTTGCAACAATGCCGGCAGATCGTCTGCTCACAACTGTGCTGCGCGCATACCAAGGAGCTCCTGATCCAGAGCAAAACAATAGGATTCTTTCCAGCACAACATCGCTGCTCACGACTCTCTCTAATCCACTCAATGTCACCCTTCTCACATCCCATCTCCTCACGGCCCCAGCGATATGGAATAAATTAGATGGGCTGGATACTAGTCTACGAATTATCAGCATTTTCAATACTGCGGCGATTACAGTACGGAAAAACCAGCTTGAGGGACAATCAAAACCATATGATGCGTATCAACCGCGGCAAGGAGGGGGAATAGCTTGTGACGAGTGGGCGAAAGCCGTGATCAAGGGACTGGACGATCGGACGCCTAGATGGCAGCATATACTGGTCATTTGCGGAGTGTTGATAGGGATGGAGGGTCAGGAAAGACAAGGACTGTCGAGAGGATTGAGGGTCACATTGGAGCATGCTATGGTCACAGCCGTCAATCTTGCTTTGGATAGCCCTTCGACGGCTGGAATACTCGGTTCGGGATCACTTGTATTGGCTCTGAACCATGCATTTCCCCTTTTGTCTGATGGAGTCAGAAGCGAGCTGAACTATGACGCTTTTCTCATGGTTGCTGTTAGGACGATGACTTCCGCCGAGGGTTACCAGGATGGCTACTTCATCGGAGCTATTGATTACGATGTCAAGCAAGCGTCAGGATCCAAATTTGACTGGTCAGCAAAATCAGCTTCGTTTCGACAGCTCCAGAAGCTCGCCAAAAAGCCTGTGATATCTTCAATGGGTTCTTTGTCAAGACTTATCGCTCATGCTATCGAAAATGTGAGGAACCCACTTCTGGTAGTGGAAGCTCGAGAGCATTTACTGGCATTCACGACTGGTATTTCACAAAAGTGGCAGAGGAATAAGCTTTCTGAAGTCGATCCATCGGAAGAAGCGACTTTCCTGACACCTGACACGCTTCGAGTAACATTCCCACTTCTCTGGCAGACATTGAAGACAGCCATGTTTGCTACTGTTGTGATACTAAGGGCAGTAGTTGGACGGACTTTAATCGACCCTGCCCTTGCTTCTCCGCAGCTTGCCCCAGTCACCGCATCACAGTCACTTTTCATGCTGAGGAACATTTATTTCATCTCGTCTCGGCTAGGATCAAATGCTTTCTCAGCATACACTTTTGTCAATATCACATCTATCGACATACTCACCAGGTTCCCGGCATCCTCCCTGGCTTTCTTACGCACCATATACCCATCTCATGCGGGCCAGATACCTGCTTCTCCTTTGCAGCGGAATCATGATTTATTTTATCTGAATACAGCCGAGCATTTCACGTTGTCGCTCAAGCCGGCAGATGTTGAAAGTCTCATCGTAACGCCATGTACACCATATCTATCTCCAACGGCCAACGTCCACCTTCTCGAAATTTTCGAAGCTGCTCATAGTGCCATGTTAGCCGCTCTCGCTGCACCTCAAAATGAAGAACTTACAGCCAGAGTTCTACCATTCTACGTAGAAAGCCTCTTCGCATCGTTCCCGAAAAACCTTTCGCCTAGACAATTCAGATTTGCTTTCAAAGCCCTGATCCAGATCTGCACACCTCCAAACCCCTTGTCGAGTTCACATCCTTTCATGGCAGAGACTCTGCTAGAGATGCTTCATCACCGTGCTCTCAATGCACCAACATCGCCACTCCCGCCATCTGTAGCAATCAAATCAGAAGCAGATGCGAAGAGCCAGGAGATCCCGCTGTCCGAACAAGCAGTGCTACTTCTCACTCTACTAGATGCATTACCAAATGTCACATTGTCTGTTCTGGAAGTCTGGCTACCGCTAACAGCCGATCTCTTGAACGTCATACCCGATCCGACGATGAAGGAGCACTGCAAAAGGCGCTTTTGGGAGGTGCTGGAGGGTGGAGAGATGGATGTTGAAAGGAGTGCTGTTTGTGTTGCTTGGTGGGGGACGAGGGGTGGAAGGGAGAGGGTTCTGTTCGGTGTGGGTGAAGGAGGGCCGTTCATGAGTGGTGGACTTGGAATTCCAGGGAAGGAAAGTAGGCTTTGAGATTGGTCCAAAGTTGCAAAATATGTCTATGTATAACAATAGTATGACTGATGAAGGCGTCTTGGACTATTGGTCATTGGATAGAGAATAGCTCACAATTTACAGACGATATCAAAGGCCCGGGATATGGTTGAGTGTGTTTACTGCTCGAAAGCAGGTGAGCTACCTTTCTCTAAGTTTTGCAAAGCAACCTTGCCCTTCCATACTCAAAGTTGATCTACCATGACCTGGTCAAAGTAACCATCGAGGCAACTTCCCTGTCACATATATCATTTGTGTCGTTTAGTCGTAGCCATGCCAATGATGTATCTCCTCCTTGACTCCCCTCGTATGTTGGGAAAGCAAGGCAACGTCAGATCCATACTCGTACACTGACAGAATATCCCACCGCCAGCCCTTCCAGAGACACAGCAGATGCCAGTCTAGAAAGCGAATCGACCCTTGCGCATATCAGCCAGTCTTGCATCGAGGTGCGCATCCCGCTCAGAAAGGGTCTTCAGCTTCTCAACCAGGTCCTTCATATTGACAGCCAATCTCTTACGCTCCTCCCAGTATGCCTGGTATTGGGCTCGGTGCTTCTTTGGAATCGAATAGAGTTCTTCAATGGTGGGTGATGAGCTGTAGTCGTTTAGATCGATCTTGGGCTCGGGGCTGAACTCTGGCTTGAGGTCGGTCTCTACTTTCAAGCTAGATTCGGGTTCGGGGCTGGCGTTCTCCTTGTTAGCTAAGGCGGCAGCTCTGGCTTCTTGCTTTCTCTCCTTTCGGGTCTTCTTTTGCTTGTGGACGCCACCATTGACGGGCTTGAGGGCAAGCGGATCGGATTGCTGAGGCTGTTGCTGTGGCTTCTGTAAACCTAGTCAGACTGGATGTCCCGAAATCGTGTGATGCTATATGGCGGTTACCTTCTTTCCCTGCTCAAGCTGGCCTTGGTTCCAAGCCTCAGCCTTCTTCTCAAGATCTTGAGCCTTCTTTTTGTCAGCCTCTCGCTTCTTCTGCTGCTGCAACTCGTTCTGCTTCTTCTGATCCGCCTTGCGCTTCTCCTCGAGCTCCTTCTTCTTTTTCTTATCGGCCTTGTGCTGATCCTTGAGCTTCTTTGACTCGGCCTTGTCCTTTGCCTTCTCCTTTTTCTCCTTCTTATTCTTTCCCTGCTAGAAAGGCAATCTACGTCAGCGAATTACTGCGTGTCGGAGACACTCGATGTGTGCTTGGCGAAACCAACCTTGCCCTTTTGAGCCTTGGCCTGTTGAGTCTTCGCGTTCTCCTTGGCCTTCACCTCCTTTGCCTGGACCTTCGTATTCTTGTCTTTGCCTTTGTGTCGTGCTTTAGCGTTGTTACTGGCGGAGGTAGGGAAGGATGCGTTTCCAGAACCTGACTTCTTGGATGCAGCCTTTCCGTTGTTGCCCTTGCCCTTACCCTGGGGCGCGTTCTTGCTAGCTATCACACGTCAGTCCCATATTGCTTATCAAAAACATGCATGTAACCCCCAGCCGGTAGTGTATCCTAGTGAGTGAGCAACGCAACTATACTGAAGAGCGGGGTTGCTTGCGCGACATTGCTTACCTTGTGCGTGCATGGCTGCGGTAGTCAGAGGAAATGCTGTAGTGCCGGAGTGATACTTCTCGAAGAGTACGGATAGATCACAAAGCGTGGAGGAGCCCAGTTGCTGGAAGTGCCGGTGATGGGATGTGTTTACAAAGGGACCAGGTCGGGCTTGTTGAGATTCGGTGGGGTCGCTGGTGTTTACTCGGGCGGTCAAGCGAGGCAGCAACAAAAGTCTAGTCTAATGCCGCCAAGCACAGAGACGACATTACAGCTTGATCGGTCGCGGATATGCTCCAGTCTGCTGTACTCTCGAGATCACGCAAGGAACAGAAAACAAATCATTGCTTACCACACCTCACTTAATCTGTGAAGAAGTATCGAAGCATCATCTCGTGCAACGGCCACAGAGATATAGTGCTCTCAATTCTGGTATGTATCACGCAACATTCAGCTTTCAAGTTACTCAATACAAAGCTGTTCCCTTGATATTATCAAATTCAAGGCTTGTTGAACCATTGGCCCAAAACGACAACATTCTTTTGCTGCACGGGGGTACCTTCATATCCTATCTTTTCATACGTTTTGACCCGGGCTGTCAAGCAAGATCAATTGCAAGTCGTTAGTCCTGATTATAGCTGAATGGTAGCCAACAAAATAGCTTGCGAATCTGAGAGTTCAGTTCAACTCATTGCCAGCAAGGTTACTTTTCAGGTGTACATGTGTGCTATAGAGGGCCCAGTATTAGTAGTCCTAGCTCGTTCCTGTATTCGGGACGATCCGAGCACCGGTGTTTACTGGAACGGCAGGACGGGGCGAGGACCGAACCATGATCAGGTATATCTCGGGTACGGGAGAAGTGCCGGACTATTTCAACACCGAACAAGTGCCGGCACAACACAAATACGACGTACAATCTGGTAATGAATCCTGTTGGTGGAGCTTGAACTCACATCCCCGTGTTCCCCGCGCTTGCCCCTCAATATGCAGGCGTACTTAATGAAAAGGTGTAAGACCCACGGTAAATACATCATAAGACCGAACAGCGAACGAGCCTGACACGAAGAGTAGTTCTCAATGGCAGTCTGCTGTCAGATGATAAGAAGATCTTGCCTATTATGGCAGCTACATGGTCTTTTCCAGGCTGATTAGGAAGGTAGTCAGGATGTATTACGAGCTGATCTTCTACATATATGCCCAGGCATTGCTGGTACTCGTACTCCTGAACAGACTAGATCTGTTCTTCCGCAATAAATCTTATCAAACATGCTGTTCTCGAGAATCTTCGTCACATCCAACTTTACCCTTGGTGCGCTCGCGGCATCCTGGATTGTGCCCGGCGCTGTCTGGAAGGACACGAGTGGAAACACAATCGATGCCCATGGTGGTATGATATACCAAAGAGGAACAAATTTCTACTGGATTGGCCAAGCTGCTGATAACAGTGAGTTCTTGTAGAAATGCCCTTACAATGTACTAGAATTCTAACTTGAATTGCGAGGTGTGACACCTTACCTGTATAGGTCACCCGATCTTTTGAATTGGACTCCGTTAGGTGCCCAGGCATCCATCCAATGGTTATGGAGACCCAAGATTGCGAAGCCGAACGGATCGTTTTGGGCAAGTAAGAGGCCAACTCCTTCGACCAGTGTCTGACAGCATGGTACCATAGATATACGGGCAAGTAGATCGTTTAGTCCAACCTCTAGTATCTACGCAGATGGAAGGAGGTTACAAGCCGAATGGAGCAGCGGTCAAGATACCTCCGAATAGCTACACCTATTCCGACACGGGGATGTTCCAGGATCCAGACAGCACTGCGTGGTACCTAATGACAAGCGCCGACCACAATACTGTTCAGATCAACGAGATCAAATCTGATGGTACTCTGGGAGACAGGAAAAATTATGTCAGTAAGTGCTCATGCAATATATTTCGTGGTGTCAATCGGTAGCTGAGCATTTGGCAAGCTTCGGGAGCATACGAAGCTCCAGGAATGTTCAAAGTCGGCAATACGTACTTCTTGATCGTTTCCGGCAAGACAGGATGGCGGTCTAATCCCAACAAGATGTTCTGGTGCGAGGGCATCAGTGGAAGTTTCAAAGGCCCATTCGACATTGCCCCTCAAGCAGAGAATACATACAACTCTCAGAACACCTATGAGCTCACCATCAAGGGCAGTAAAGCCACAACATATATCTATATGGGCGATTCCTGGGACTCGAAAGGAGGGCCAAGCTCGACCTATATTTGGCTTCCAATGGCCGTAGACGTGACGTAAGTTCTCTGAGTAGGATAATGCGGGAGAGATTGAGAATGCAGCTAAGTGATCCAGTGCACATACCGTCAATCTGCAGTATCACTCAATGTGGAAGGTCGATGTTACAACGGGAATTGTTTCTTGGCCTACCACTAAGAAACGGTACGAAGCTGAGTCTGCAACAATTCGTGGTCCAGCCGGCAAGTAAAGCCACCCTCCAATTGCGAAGGCGTGCTGACCAGTAATCTCTGCAGTCATCACAAACTGCGATGAGTGTATCAGCAAACGTTCGGTTCACAGAAGTAAGCCGAAAATGTGGTGTGAATGATACAAGTACTAATGTTTGCTTTAGTCGACACGAAGAGCCAGGTTGTCTTTCAGAACATCACTGGCACCGGCAAGCCGCAGTGGGTATCGCTACACTATACTGTGAACAATGCCACTGGTAAGCCCCATGGATTTAGAATATCCGTACAGCGACGTTGACTAGTTGCATAGCTGGCGAAGCCCATATTTTTGTTAACGATCAGCTCGTATCAACCAACGTCTCGGCAATGAACTCTCGTGCTGGCGAGCATAAGTCTGTCCCAGTCGAGCTCACATTGAACTCAAGTGATGAGAACACTATCACGTTCGGCGTCGCTGGTGATGAAGGTACGCTCGTCCTCCTGGGCTTCATTTACAAGCTCCTATTCGAGCGCCGAGATAATCCTTACATACTGATCCCAAATTTCAGACTTCGAGGCCCACTTGGATGGCATTGAGACCTTTGAAGATGCTTAAGTACGAAAAACCGGCGGTTATGGGACCCTTTGCACTTGGGCAATGCTTGTTTTCCAGGTATGCGCAGAAAAACTCGTGGTCCTTGAGAAATAGACTGTCGAGAAGTTCTGTCATATTCCTTTCGCTCCAAGAAAGATATCCCCAAGTTTTTGTGTCAAAATAAATTTCAAGCAAGGAAAGTCTGAGATCAGAAAAGGTGCAAGTAGCGGTACATGAAAGCTCTTCGAATGCCTCGATTTCTATTTGGCGAGGTCCAGCAGATAGCCTACTCCTCTGGAGGTGAACATATTTTGTGACCCCGCCATTTTGGTCTTGCAGGATTTTTATCCCTCCTTGGCGTACGTACATCGTAAGAGATGACGTGCGATCTTTGTGTGGAGAAGACAAAGCATGCTGGGGAAATCATTTGAAGAATTCAACTTGGTTCAAAGCTTCTGTTTTGAGAAGAGTAGTCGAGTTAGTTGGAAGTACTCAGCTACTTTGGACAAGCGGCCAAAACACCTCGGGAAGTACTTCTCTCTTGTAGTGCGAATCGCTCTCAACTCAAATCACTTCCTGTCTCGTCCAGCCCATAGCATTGGCATTGCTGAGAATGGAAAGGTGGATTATGAAGTAGCTGCACCTTGCTCCACTAGAAGGGTACCCGCCAATCGAATCTGCGGGAAATGTATTCGATTCGTTCATAGTACCTGATCGAGCTTTCCTCAGAGACCAGTATTAGAGAGCGATGGTTCACTGAGGGGGCGGGTGAAGGGACATCGGTTTTAGTCCCCCTCCCCCGCTTTTACGTACCAGGTTTAAACATCCCACTTACTGTCTCTTGCCCTCCGCTTTCAAGAAATCGCAAGTCAAATCTTCGAAAATCACCAGAAACACAGCAGAATATACTCAAAATACCGCCAACATGCCTACTGGTTCCTGCATGTGTAACGCAATTCGCTATGAGTACCAGGGTTCGTCCAAATACCCCTAGGAAGCTTCCCGTCTTTGCAGCTCACTAATCGCGGATGACAGGCGAACCTGACGTGACAGCGCTCTGTCATTGCATGGATTGGTAAAGTCGATGCCATCAAGGTGTTCGAGTACCTGACTAACAACATCCACATAGCCAGAAATGGAGTGGTGCAGCATACACCTCCAACATTGTGGTCCCAAGAAAGGCCTTCAAGGTTATTCAGGGCACGCCTAAAAACTACAACGTCACTGGTGCTTCCGGAAAGAAGAATAACCACTTCTTCTGTGGCGGTAAGGCTCTTCTGCATTGTCTATGACATCTCTCGCTTAGAAGGATGTACGCTGACTCGGGAATAGATTGTGGCTCCAGCTTGTACACTGAGCTAGAAATCATGCCCGATCAGGTTTGCATTAAGAGCGGAGGTGTTGATGATCGCAATGTTCGAGACTATCCTGTTGGCGTAGAATTCTATACCCAGGACCGCATGAAGTATTCTGCCGCGGTTTCTGATGCGAAGCAAGTCCCTCAATTCGGGTGATTGATCATTCAAATGACCAGAGGCTTTTATTATTCTATAGTCTTGCAAAGATTTATTGATGACTCCTGGTTAATGGACTATGATACAACGCCTTTTATAATTTTTGAAGGGCTCATGTGCTCGTTCCGAGCGAAGATCACTGTTGGTCTTCCTTGCCCATAGGTTTACACCTCGCGATGCTCGCGAACTACGTGTATTTGTTTCCGACAGCTTGCTCTCAAGACCTCCTTCCTGTCCCTATCACCAACTGCTTTTACGCCGCTGGTGCCAATCTGCTTCTGCGTTCAATCTGTATTGTCTCTAGTGCTTCAAGTGACATCTCCTCAACTCGACTCTTCAGACGAACGGTTAGATTTATCTCGTTGCTGCTGTGGCGGTCCGGAGTCGTTGACGGTATTTTCTGATGCCCAAATCTGTGCGCATTTCGCACACGGATGTGTTCCTCGGACTTCCTTATCGAATCTCTTCGTAACGAATTGGAAGTACCGTGCGACTCCTGAAGGCGGCTCCGTCGATGGTAGAGCGTGACATCTTCCCAAAAGAAGTGGGAACGTCCTACTGAGCACAAGGGTGGGCTTTGGTGAGTATTCGCTGTACTCAACCTTGAGAAGGGCCTCGGATACCGTTTCCGGGCCTGCTTGTATATTATCATGGTGCTTGAACTCGAATGTCGCTTTCTTTGGTTTCTGTGGAATCCATGGTATCTTTTTCCGCGCATGGGCACTGTGGCTCTGACCTTTCAAGTCCTTGAAGATCTCGTCCAATTGGTCGCTCTTATCGTTTTGCTTGAGTCGACCGAAGGCTGAAAGTATGGCTGAAATAGGAATATCTGCATTGTATGATGCATTGTCGAGCATCTTTCCTTGCAAGCGCTCTGTGTACACTGGGTTTTCGGGAGTAATGGTCTCAGCCATATTACGAGCTTGCTTGAGATTGATGTGAGCACATAAGATATGCTTTGCCCACCTTTCGAGAATCTCAGCTTCAAATTTGTTCTCGTCATTCTTGGGTATGGCCTCACTAAGGCCCTTGTCGTCGAGCCGGGTGACTTTGGCGTATGATGCGATCCCAAGGTAGAGTAGAATATGGACGCTATAGTGGATGTGGTCTGTCTTTGGATCTCTTGAACCGTAACCACCAATTCGCATGAGCCTCGACGGCAACTCGTCTCTGGACCGCACTGGAAACAAAGTCAGCCCGTTTCATAGCTATGGCAAGCAATCACTTACATAGGTCTGAAGAAATAGGAGCTGTAGCAACAACTTTACAATGTTTCATCGCTCCACCCGGATCCTTCTCATCACTGGCAGCCGAAGGCTTTGACCACTCGCGAGTGGTTGAAATAGACCACAACGTCTCATGGCTGAAATGTATCGTATTTGTAAGTTGTCCAATCATCCAGGCGAGTGTGATATTGGCGAGAGTCATGTCCTTATTTCCTCCTCCGACGTCCGAGTGGTTTCCAGCAAACCAAACCTGGCTGAGCTTCTGGTCCTTGGAATTCTCCGCCAGCTTCCATCTCATCGGATCGAATAGTTTTCTCTTCTCACCAAGCGCGAGCGCCTGAATAGCGAGTCTGACATTTCCTGGAACGATTTCTCCAACCCTTGGGTAGTGGGATTTACTAACAGCTTTCACAGTGTCCCATACCGCGCATGCTTTGATCTCGACAGTTTCCTTCAGAAGTTCTCCCCAGGCTTTGAGCTCGTCACACCAAGCTGCGAATTGATCCACCTTGCCTTTGTCATTGATTTCTAAATGACACCAAGCACTGAATAGTTTAGGAAGATGCCGCAATCCACTCTTGGTCAAAAGCCCCACATCGTTGATGAACTGTGCAACACATCTCACAGTAAAGGCACCCCGTGAGAACCCAATGAGAACTATTTCATCTTTGCTGCTTGACCAGTTGAGGCAGATAAAACTGTAAGCTGCCCGGATCGATCTCGAAAGTCCTGAAATTCTGTGAGTACTTTCCTTCGGCTGTTTGACACGGAAAGTCTTACCTTTGCCCAAGGCAGCGTCACGGCCGTTGGTCCATCGACTCGTACCTGTACCGACGCCGGGTTGATAGTGCACGACTTGAATGTAAGTTTGCTCTGTCCATCTATCCTCGTCATCGATACATCGGGAGATTTTGGCCACATTAGTTAAAGGTTGACCTTTTGCAGAATCCTGGTTCATTGTGCCATCACAGCAGACTATGAGGCGTTTGTTTGGATAAAGGACAAGTCCTTCGGATGTTGTCTTCCGTTTGAGAGGTTCCATTTTGATTTTGTTGTCGCTACGCTAAAGATTATGGTAAGGACGAGGCATGCGTAGGATTAAAGTTCCAGATCTATGTCGAGAAGGCCATTTAACTTGCTGGTACATCCATGGTTCAAGTATCATTTCGTGTCTGCTTGAAGATTGAAAAGGGGCAGTGAAACCTGGGGATGAAGTGTATTTTTAGTTAGGTGTCAGCTTGAGGCTGGGGTTCTGAAACCAGTGCTTTGCCGCGCCACAGCGCCATGCATGAGCTGCACACTGTATCAAGTGTGCATAGCGGCTATAATTTGGGGGCCACACGACGCTTCATAGCGATTGACTGATTGATACGAGCAAAAACATGAAGCCAGTTCACTGATCAACACTTTGCTCATCGACGACAGCATTTGGACCAGGAAACTGTGTGAGAAGAAACTCGAGAGCAAACCTTGACGGAAAGAATGCCGTTAAGCAAGTCAAAAAAAGTACAAAAGTTTGTTGAACAGAGTGGGACTCTAAGAAGGAAGTTAGAAGCGATTCTTTGACTTGCAGATGAAGATATAAACCTACCGAACCCACGCCACTTTCGTGACCAGGAGATTGTTGTTAAGTTAACCTTAACCTGGCGCCATAACCAGCTCGGCCATCTGTCCACGTGCATATAATAATTATCCTTACTTCAAAATGTGAAGCCATTGAAATTTTCGAGGTTTTTGTTCGCCAATCAAATTGTGTGATGCGGAGTTGATGTGGGCATACGGAAATGGATGGGGCTCTGTGACATATCTATTGGCGGCTCAATGAGGGCTTACGGCTCAAGAGAAAGAAAATAAAAGCGAGAGGAACATGGAAATTGAACGAAAAGTGTGTAAGTAAAACCGAGATTTGCCCAAATTTCGAGCCCCGAAAGTGAAAGGAGGATTGAAAAGTTCGAGACAATACCAGAGATATTGCAGTTCGTGTTGCACTAACTCACAGCAGTACAGGGAAGGGGGGCAGTCTTGACTCGCTGTAACTATGGGGCTGTTGTCGCTAAACTATCACCCCGCGAAGCTCTGCGAAGCTCTTGTTACAGGGCCCCAATGTCACCGAGCTTATCATCGCAGTATCGCATCAGGACATCAAATTCCTAATTTATGATTGCATGAAGAATGAAGCCTCATGCATTGGATAGATGCTTCAATCGAGCTAGACAACAGCAAGGAATGTCGATGTGCGGCTGTCTTCGACAATTTCTGGTCCAGTTACGAGGCGAAGTGTGAGCGAATGTGATTCGGGCCTGCAGGTGAAAACCTCTCATCGGTCTCCAGTTTTACCCGCTCGGTGGAACTGTTTAGTCAATATTTGTAAAGTTTCCTGACAAACAAACCAGGATAAGTCTTCTCGCGCCTTCTTGATTTGGCGTAAGGAGGGGGTTTTAGCGAGGTCCATTGTTGTTCTGTGGACTTGTGAGCGAAATCACCACCGAATCCCATTAGATCGAACGTCGGCTGCGTTACTCTGTAAGAATCCGAGTAAATTTCCACAGTAGTACACAGTTCGAGATGACTGTGAACAACAGTGGTGGCCTGAAAGAATTAGGCCAAGCTTTCGGATCCTGGGAATCACAGCAGCCTGAGATACGAAGGGAGTGCTTTGTGGAGCGCCCACACGGATCCAACAAAGTGGGAGTGACTCATTTACATACCAAATTATCAATGGCCTTTTAAATCAAGGGAAAATACGACTACCCTCCAACTATTGCAATGTTCACCATTACTCATCAGCTACTTTCGTCACTCCATAACTGATTCGCTTCCATTCACAGAAAAGAAACTCTCAACCATCCGTGAAACTAGCGGGACATCCCATCGACATTTACGAATTTTTAAAGAGTCTCAATGGACACATTCAAATACACTTGCAAATGCGGAGGCATTCGTCGATCTCCTCTGGCAGGCGGTTGAACTTCAGCTTTCCAAGCGAATTGCAGGAAAAGTAAAGCGGGAATGCACGACAGGCGTTGGTAGCGGCGGTGCTTCCACAAAATAGAGCGTAGGTCTTCGGAGTGGCTGACGGCTTTGCGCTGGTGGTTGACTTCGGGGTAGTAGGAGTGGCATCGACGAGACAGCCGAAGATAGCGAGTAGGAAGAGCACTAGTGGGCTGATTAGCAGTCAGCCTGAAAACGAGTGTTGGAAATTACGTACGGATTGAGAATCTGGAGGTTGAGTGGTGCATTTTGTTGTCTGTTTGTCTTGCTACAATGTTTGTTTGGGGTAGATTGAACTTGGAGGTGGGATTGTGTTTGGGTTGACTTTGTTCGAGAATACGGATGAGGAGAGGTGCTTTGACTGCGAGATGACTGTGCTATTTTAGTGAGAACTAGAGTAAGATCAGACCAGTAGGCCGTGGGATTTACATACCTCTCGAGTGGCTCAGAACAAAGGTCTCACGGGCTATTCACCACCTATCCTGTCATATCAATACGCAGCCGTCTTGGAGTAATCTTGGAACCGAACAGTTCAATCACCTAAACCTCGCTTGCTGTAATGAATTCATGCTCAAACAAGGCAATATTCTATTCAAACCCATTTTCGAAGCATGGCGAGAATGGCGAGAATGGCAAGAATGGCAAGAATGGCAAGAATGGCAAGAATGGCAAGAATGGCAAGAATGGCAAGAATGGCAAGAATGGCAAGAATGGCAAGAATGGCAAGAATGGCTCGCTTGACTGTACCAACATACCAATAGCCTCATTCGGTGATCATCCCTGCTCGCCAAGAGTGAGCGTAAGAAGAGATTTCGGAGATGAGATATCGAATCGGCGAGCTCGGGAACAATAAAGGAAATAACAACCGTACGACCAAACAGAAGGGTAGACCGGAAGTGCATGCAAATCACATCGTTCGGGCCGAGCAGATACTTTATGGAAGCCGCTAAGTGCCGAATAGTGACGGCTATTGCATACTCAGCCCCCATAGTTTTGGCGTGCTGATTGCAAGGTGACGGCAGGCTCATCCATTTTCCAAAGGTTTAATACTGATGCATTACGTGGTCCAGAAAGGACTTACTCGGGAGGAGCATGCCAAAAACGCAAGGATTCATGCTCTAGATCTGAGAGCTCCCTTCATGAACATTCTGCGAAACAGATCACTGTCTCCCAAACCAGAACTCAACACCTTGTGCTCACGCCTTTTCCATGGACAGCATCAGTCGCGAACTCGAGAAAGAGGATCGCGAGTGTGGCGTGTCGGTAAGTAAGGAGCCATGGTGGTTCCTTGGCGCAAAGGCACCACTGGAGACCCAGTCACGGCTGGACGCACCCAATGCCTCCCACAGAAGCTACCACATTGATGCCTTTGGAAGAAAGCGTCGATTCCGTCCGCTCCTAGATCGGCTGGGCCGTAAGTCTGGGTTTGTGACATGATAACCGGATCCGTGAGAACGCTAGAGTAAAGGGTCAAAATGGTATGTCTCGCGGAGTCTGAACAAATGCAGAGTACTCACTATCCATTGCCATAGACGCCACCTTGAAGACCACACAAGAGAAGCTGAAGGTTGGAGTTGTGATAAGAGAGGTGGCTGAGTGCTTGCATAGCATCGCTCCATTCGGATCCTCCAGCCGGCGTCCAACCGGAATTGCTGTTGAACTTCTCGAGATTCTCGATCATAGGTTCGATCAACACCCGCTCACCAGAACCCTCAGAACATTCCCATATATCAGGCTGGTTTAGAACGATGTGTCGATGCGGTCCAATGACTCCGGCATAATCGAAATCATAATGATCTGTTGAGTTCGGTCTATGAGCCGCATTTCTCCTGCGAAGCAACGATCCTCAAAGACAGAGCCGGTCCTAAATTCTTTGGCAACGCACCGCTGACCCGCCCTGGCTCCATCGAGGTAAAACCCTGTGTAAACATTCTTGAATGTTCCGGAGGCAAAAATCCTTCGCTTGTTGATACGGGCCTCGTAAGCATCATTTGTTCTTGCGTTCGACATCTTGTTCTGTCTTCGAATACAGATCAGACCTGAAATTTGTCTGTACTTCCAGAATTTGACCAGCTGTGGCACATAGCCGTATTTATGAATGACCAGCTGACCTGTTGGCAAGCCAAAGAAGGCACATTAGGACAAGGGACTGGCACGGCAACTTCGAGCAGAATAAAGCTCGTGCTTTTGCTTTCTAGGGGTAATCGATCGTATGAAATACAGACAGCAAGCATGAAACGAAGCAAACAAGAAGGAAATTGAAGATACATGGTCTCTCCAGCTAAGAACATACGAGAGTCGCGCTTCCTGGAGATACTCTAAATCAAGGGTTATGCTAGCCAGCCTGGAAGCTTCTCCCATTTACTGCACATCTCTGAGTGCTTGAGACAACGTGCAATTCTCCATATGCTGCTGTCAACAGGAAATCAGAAATGTTGAAAAGCAAAGTCCACGATACCGAGGTTTCGGATTGCTGGAAGCTTCATTGCATCAAAGAAATATCGAAATGCAGAGCAGAAGTGCAGAATCTAAATGAACGTCCAAAAGCTTGATCATTGAACCTTTGAATACGATTAAGGATCTATCATGGGGTTTCGAGTTGCGCTCAATGCCGCAGGACATCATATGATGAACTGCAACGAAAAATTCGGTCGTCTCGATACTTCTCGTGGATGTCACGATCTGGAGCCAGGGATTTGAGGATGTCAGATAAATAGCCTCGTTTGATTCCCGAACTTTAGCCGACAGGCACAATTCTAACCAATCAATTCGGCCCAAAGCAGCAGCTACCATTTCTCAGCCTTGCATCGTCTGCCTCGTCCTTGATGCTGCACCTACAAGACCGACTCGACCAGGAAGCTAGAGTCTGTAATATGCTTCACCCCCAAGCATTATGGACACAGGCGCACGGTCTGCAAGAAATGAGCTCTTTCAGGAGGTAAAATATGCTCCCTCTTTTCCACAATATATACTAATGGAAGCAGCTCAAACCAAAATGTGTTGAGCTCAGCCAGCTAATTCTCCGAGACGATGGCAGCACGGCGAATCTAAAAGCTCTATTACAATCCGCAACACGGCTCCTCACAATACTAGAAGAGAAATGCCGACGGACAGACGGTGCTTTCGACGAGAAGCTGGCAGACTATGCTTTCTTTCCACTCTCGCAGATTCTCCAGAAAAAGAAGACGTATACAGATCGACTGTCCGAAGTCACAATAAAATGCATGCGAGTGCTGTTGGAATATGGTTGGAGGAATTCGATCGCCCTGGACCTCGCGAAGCAGCTGTTGATCCTCCTGACATTTATGGCTGGTGGGGTACCCGGGAAGGAGTCTCCCCCACCGCCAGAGGAGTTGATGATTGAGGCGTATGGTGCTCTTGCAGCGCTCTTCCGAGCGTTAGCAAGCACACCAGGAGGATCCACCTCTACTGTAGAGTCGGGAACAATACCAGCCTTAGGCCATTGTGTCACTGTCATACTGGATGGGGTTACGGACGGACCATCAGCGGTCGCACAACTTCAAGCACTCGAGGCTTTAGATTCTGTTTGGCGCTGCGTCAAGGACCCAGAAGCCCTTTCCAGTTTCCTGCCAGGTACGATATCTGCATTGACCAAGTTTCTGATGCCGGTGACCGGTTCTCGAAGGTCACGAAAATCCATAGTCAGAGCTTTGGAAGTACTTGGGCATGTTCTCGTCTCTACTTTGAGCGACATCCGTACGCGGAATGTCAGGAATGTCAAGGCCTCGAACGAAGTAACCAAGTCTAGCACAGACGAGACACAGAAGAACCTTACCAAGTCGTGGCTCAAGGCAACCGCTAGCCAGATCAAATTGGCCCTTTCTAATATAATCAGGCTCCGCAGTCACGAGTCCTTGGAAGTCAAGAAAGCCCTCAATCAATTATGTATCACACTATTGGACGAGTGTCATGATACATTGTCCGAAGCAGCACCATTGTTAGTCGAGACCTGCATGACGCTTACGGGCATCGACGAAGAAGAAAGTCTGAGTCAAAGAGCAACGTCTCTTACTGATCTTGCTTCTATTCATCCCAACTTGGGTGACATGATCAAGAACACAATATACAACTGGGTCACAAGTCTTCCTAGAGTTATGCAATCAAATGACGAGTCTGCAAAGCATGCAGTATTGGGTCAGCTCTCGAAAGCGCATGGTTTGCTTACTGGCCTTAATCTTGAATCTTCCATTCTGGAAGATGCTCTTGGAACCTCCCTCCGGGACAGTATCACTCTCACCCTCGAGACTCTGCCTTCGTCGCAGGGTGTTCAGGAAACTGAGTTCGATCTTAACAGCCAAGCTACGCTGACCCTGGCATCGGACAATGCCTTGTCAACTAGATTCAAACCTCTCATAATGGCTCAGGAGAGTCAAAGATTGACTCGAGACCAGTTGGCAAAACTGATCAGTAGTATTGGTAACAGACAGTCTCAGCTGAGCATGGCGAGTGAGATGCTCGAATATGCACGGAGTGCCTCTGGGCCCAGTTTGCTGTCAGCATACTGGCTCTCATTCCAAATTCTACAATCAGCACAATCGAGCAATCAGGACATCGACGAATTCTTCGAGTCATCTCTAACATTATCTGATGAGCAGGAATCTATGAATTCGGAGATATTTTCGTATTCTCAATCTCTCCTGGTGAACACAGATCAAAGCACATCGGACTGGCGATTACAAGCCATCGCTCTCGAGGTTGTGGCAGGTACAGCTCAACGATTGAAGGAAGGCTTCAAGACCGAGTTGGTGGACACACTATATCCTATTGTCCAATTGCTTGGATCACCAAATTCACAGCTACGAGAACATGCTGTCACATGCCTGAACATCGTATCCAAGTCTTGTGGGTATGCTAATGCAAGTGGACTGATTGTTGATAATGTCGATTATATGGTCAATGCCATTTCATTGAGACTCAACACATTCGACATCTCGCCTCAAGCACCGCAGGTCCTCGTTATGATGATACGACTTACAGGTCCATCACTATTACTCTACCTCGACGACGTGGTAGAATCTATCTTTGCTGCCTTGGACAATTTCCACGGATACCAGGCCCTAGTCGATGTTCTTTTCTCAGTGCTCGGAGAGATCGTCTCCGTGGGATCAAAATCAGGACATTTACAGATAGAAAACAACCCCACCATCAATCACAGAAAGATTCGTCCAGAACCCGCACTTATTAGCGACCTCGTCAAACTTCTCAAGCCCAAGTCCCGTATCGAAGATACTCCTTTCCCACACGAAGAAGTACCCCAACAGCCTTGGAAATCCGCCAAAACACTCCTTGATGAAGCAACCCCCAAGGATCCCCTCTCCCTGGAGGATGATGACGAAGAACTAAAAGAAGATGCCGAAGATGAGGACTCACACGACAACCAAGAAATCGCAAAACCGCCCCCAACAAAAACCTACACCATGCTCCAATCCATCTCGCGACAATCCCAGCACCACCTGACTTCTTCTTCATCACACCTCCGCACCAAACTTCTCTCTTTGATCCGCACCTCAGCCTCATCGCTCGCTTTTGACGAAGACGCTTTCCTGCCACTTGTGAACGATATCTGGCACGTCGTGATTGATCGTCTATATGATCCCGAGCCATACGTACAAATCGCAGCCTGTGAAGCTGTGAGTGAGATCTGTCGATGCGCGGGCGATTTCATGAGTAGTCGAATTAAGGACGAATGGGCCTCTATCATCAAACTAGCCAAAGCATCCAAATTCGCAGCAGAGAAGGAGAAGAGTGGCAACGGAGGCAGAGGACGAGGTGTGTTCTCGCAGGCTAGTAAGTTGTGGGAAGGTATTGTGGGCTTGCTTTGTGCGCTGGTGGAGTATGTGAGGGTTGAGGATGAGATGTTTGATGAGGTTGTGGATGTGTTGGGGACTTTGGTGTGGGAGAGGGAGAGCGTGAGGGGGGCGTTGGAAGCTGTTAATGCTGATGCGGTGTGGTTGGTCATGCAGATCAATGAGAGAAATGGGAGGGTGGAAACGCCGGTCATGGAGAGATTCACGTTTGTTGGGTTGGATAGTGCGGTTGTCGTATGACAGAGGATTAAAGTTGATATCAAGAAGCAATGCCATCAATGAAAACAATGTCCAGCTCTCGAGCACAAGCGATCACATCGTTAATTTCAGTGTGGCATCAGGTATAGGTAGGGGAGATTCTGGAGGGGAAAGCATTTTGCTATTGGCACAAAGGCAACATGACTTTTCTGTTCAAGTACCATAAAAGAACGGATTGAGGTGAGAGAAACACAGACACTGAAAGAAGCACTGATCAAAATCAGACAAATCTACCAAGCGGCAAACAAACCCAATCTAACCATTCGAGCAACCCGCAATACCAAGAATACCAAACAACGTCAAAAAGACCCAAGTCTGTCATCCTGTATTGTATGTCTAGCAACATCAATCTGCCAATGCAAGAATTCGATCTAGACAAGGGTAATGCTAAGGGTGATTACTCAGAATCTTCGTCACTCTCGGCCTCAGCGAGCCAGTTGAGGAAGACCTCAGCGGACTTGCGGACCTTCTTGCTGGTGGGAAGATCGATGTACTTCTTGCTGGCCTTGGTACCCCACTTGGTGAGGACATCCTCGGGGAGGATGTCTTCGTTGTAGAGAGCCATGAGGACCTTTGGGGTCTCTTCGTAGAACTTGGGATCGTTCTGGCCTTTGAGACCAATGAAACGTTCGACGCCACCGAGGAGAGCCTTCTGGTGCTTCTCAGATGTGACCATCTATTGGATGTTAGAGATTATACACTGTTTGAGGGGTAGGTGTCAACTTACATTCTTAAGCATAGAAGCTCGATCAGGGATCTGCTTGGCGATCTTGTCATCGAAGATAGTCTGAACCAAGACGAGGAGGGTGCGGTGCTTGGTCTCGATACCAAACTCCTTTGCCTTCAAGTAGATAGCGACATCTTCGACATTGCTGACACCGCCCTTGGCCTCGGCCTCGCTGGTGATCCAGTTACCAAGTTGGTCATAGGCGGAGTTGCCGCCACCTTCACCGTCCTCATCTTCATCATCACCAAGGACGAGCTTCTGCTTGAGATCATCGGGAAGTTGCTGCTGACGAGCTCTGACAGCCTCGGGGGACATATCGACAGTCCACTCGTCATCCTTGACCTCCGCATTTTCATCAAGCTCAAGAGCACCGTCATTGATACGGCGAGTCAGTTCATCATCGCTGCCGGCTTCAACATCAACGTCTCCATTCTCGTTGGATCCATTCTCGGAGTTGTTCTCGCTTCCACTGTTATGTCCGTTCTCGTCGCCGTTGGCATTGCCATTCTGCTTAGCCTTACGAGCAGCCTTCTTGTCAGCCTTGTTCTTCTTGTTTGGCTTTGGCTGGTTCTTGAGTATGAAACCACTGAGCTTGAGGCGAAGGTCGACATCGGATCGTTGACCACAAGCCTTGCAATCAAGTACAATATGGCCATCTTTGATAACCACGTCGGTCTCGGGGTTCTTGCATTTCTTGCAGAGAACGAACTTATTGATGAAGCCATCAAGGTAATCTTGAAGCTTGGATGCCTCGTGAGCACCATTGATGATCCATCGATCGTCGGCAGGATTAGAGTTGGTCTGGGCACCGAGTTCGAAACCAAAGTACTTGATTACGTAGGCTCCAGGGCGTGCCAAAGATTGAGCAACGCTGCTGAGGTTGACAATGACGGTCTTTATACCGTTTCCTTTGCCTTCGATCTTGGACTGGAGCTTCTCCATCTTATAGCGGTAGAAGGGATCCTTCACATCGCTTCGGATATTAATGGTAGCCATGATTGCGATTTGCTTGGTGTTCCTTTGGCGAGTTTATGTGTATGATTTAGAATAGAACTTGGACCGTTAGACGACCGGACGATGCGACATATAACATGCAGAGGATGCGGATGCGGATGCAGAGGGAGCGAGAGAGCACAGAAGGAGATCCTTGGTTGTATATTGTTAACGCGACATTCGACGAGAAGGGTGAGTATTAGCCGTTGCTACTGAAGTAGGGGCTACAAGGTTTCCGCGGTATGCGAAATGGTTGCAGCTCGAGAGGCGGCTGGTGTCTGAGGTCGTTGGCGTGGGGTGTGAGATACATATAACGCAGATGTATCTGTTGACGTGCTGATCGCTTTGTTGTTGTAGGAGAGGTGGTACGGTGGAAGGAGATGGCTTCCTTTGGAGGGGCAAATTGATAGTGGGTTCTGGTCTGCTTGGAGGGCAGAGTGAGACGTGTTCTGGGCGACTCGAGCTGGGCTGAGCGCAAGGCGTTTGAATAGCTGGGAGCGGAGGATTTGTTGTGCAGATTCTGTGATGGAGAAGTCTTGTTTGTGGGGATGGTGGATGATGGACGGTGGAAGTGTGTTGTTGTCAAAGGACGAGAAGAGGCGATGGTGGTGGATGGGAAGAAATAAAGAAGTCAGTCAGTCGTCTTTGCCCTGGTCTTTGGTGGAGTGGAGACTAAGAAAAGTCCAGCACCGGGGCCTCAGGGCACGCCGGGCTCAGCCAGTCATCTGGCGCACTTGCCGTTTCCGAAGGACCCACCAAAGGTAGCGGCTATTCGCTTGACAAAGCCCGATTTGTTTGACCTCACCACTTTTGTACTTCTCGAATAACATAACATCCAACCATCTATGCATGTTTACTTGCAGCTTCTGCATCTTTCTATTAATCCTTGTTATTGCAGATCACAAGTGTTGTTTCCAGAAATCCCTAATAGTCCGTATTTCACTGTTTACCCCAGCACTATTTTTTCACATGTCATCCTCTGACAGTCCAAGTAGACTGACGTGATTCAGAGGCTACAAAATTCGTGATTGACCAGATCATACTCTCTTTGTCCTTGCTACAGGGAAATCACAAGAGCTTTGTGGCTTGCTAGATTCCGAGTATCGTCATATTTGACCTCGAACTTCCTGAGTCAGGTGTTCAGTGCGGCTCTAAGCTCTATCTTTTCTGAAAGAGCAGCTGGCACAGAAATTGGTGCCAAGTACCAAGAGCTGAACGGCTGGAGAAGTTTTCCGTTGTGACTATTTGCTCTTTACCAATCCAAAATGCCGGAAGTCGACTATTCACTTTATCTGGTGACAGACTCCACTCCAGCCATTCTTGGTGATCGAGATCTAGTGGAAGTGGTAGAAGCAGCGCTCGAGGGCGGAGTGACTCTGGTGCAATACAGAGATAAAGTCAGTGATACTGGACTGTTAGTATCTACTGCGCGAAAACTTCACGCTGTGACGAAGAAGCACAATGTCCCTCTTCTGATAAACGATCGTGTCGATGTCGCGCTTGCCATTGGCTGTGAAGGTGTCCATATTGGTCAAGATGACCTGGGTATGTGTTTTATTTCATTGGTGGTACTCATCTACTTGCGCTGATTGTCTTCAGAACTTTCTACCGCTCGCAAATTACTTGGCAAGGATGCAATCATTGGCGTGACTGTGTCCAGCATCGAGGAAGCCAAAGCAGCGTGTAAAGACGGCGCGGATTATCTTGGTGTTGGTACTATGTTTGCAACTGGAACGTGAGTTGACTTTACACGTACTGTGATGTTGGACTGTGCCATACTGATTCCATGTCAGCAAAACAAACACAAAAGACATCATCGGGACAGCAGGCACCAGATCGATACTCAGCGCCATCTCGGAAGTTGGGAAAAATGTCCGTACTGTCTCAATTGGAGGCATCAACGCATCTACCCTCCAACGTGTACTCTACCAATCGTCTGCCCCCAGCAAATCACTCGATGGCGTCGCTATAGTAAGTGCCATCATCGCCGCGCAAGATCCCAAGAAAGCGGCCGCCGAACTCCTGGAATTAGTTAAATCACCACCACTGTTCGCAGCCGCCTCATTAGCCAATACAGCCAAAAGTACCACTGCAGTCGACCTCATCAAGCAAGTTCCCAGCGTCATCAAAGGCGTAGGCGAGAAAACACCCCTCTCACACAACATGACCAACCTCGTCGTCCAGAACTTCGCCGCCAATGTCGCACTTGCAGTCGGCGGCTCGCCAATCATGGCGAACTACGGCGAAGAGGCCACGGATCTCAGTAAGCTTGGAGGAGCACTTGTTATCAACATGGGAACAGTGACCCCAGACGGTCTGCTGAATTACAGTAAAGCGCTAAAAGCGTATAACCTCGCAGGTGGGCCTGTGGTCTTTGATCCCGTTGGAGGAGGCGCTACGGCTGTTCGGAGAGCGGCTGTCAAGACTCTTTTGGCTGCTGGGTACTTTGATGTTATCAAGGGTAATGAGGGGGAAATCAAGACTGTTTTTGGGACAGTCGTTCAGCAGCGTGGTGTTGATAGTGGGGCGAGCACATCTACTGCGTTGGAGAAGGCTACTCTAGTTCGTGACCTTGCGGCTCGCGAACGAAATGTTGTGGTTATGACTGGAGCGGTGGATTATGTCAGTGATGGGGAACGCACTTTCGCTGTCTCGAATGGCCATGAGCTGTTGGGCAGAATCACGGGTAGTGGATGTGTACTTGGCACGACTATTTCGATCATGGCAGCTGTTTGTAAGGGCGATAAGCTCTTAGCTGCTCTCGCTGGGCTGCTGCATTATGAAATTGCAGCTGAAATTGCTAGTGGGAGGGCGGATGTCAAGGGGCCGGGCACTTTTGTGCCTGCGCTGATTGATGAGCTGTATAACCTGCAGAAGGCGACTAGTGGGGGCGATGTGAAGTGGTTGGAAAAGGCCAAGGTTGAGGCTGTGGATCTCAGCTGAGAGAATCCAAGTTAGTGTAGAATACTAGCTGTGATATAGAGTAGATAGATGAGAAGACCTGAATATACAAACACTACTTATTAGATGATATTGCTCATTTTCAGAACAGTATTGACGATATCATTAGACTAAATTCTCAGAGATTTCGGATCAGATTGTAGATTGATGATAGTGGAAGTGACTCAGCAAGATCTGGTACTGCTCAAGTCGTTCTGACAGATAATATGAAGTGCCGAGATGAAGTACATCAAACAAAGGACGGGAGAGCTGTTGTCTAAGTCATCATGGCAAGTTCTACAAGTGCAGTGCACGCATCGGATGCCTTTCTAGGACCATAAAGTAGGTATTCTAATAAGTCGAGTCCTTGGTGCCAGATTCCGCCGGCAGATGACCAACATTTATACGCAGATCGGGCTCTTTGCTCTGCCAGGTGAAGGGATGTTGAACCTACGACTCAATTCATCCTTGGAGGCCTGCAGCAGTGATCTCCTTCTACATTGATGGTAACAGTGATAGTCTGTGCAACATTCAAGTAGTTCTCGCACGCACATAGATCAAACGTACTGGAGGTGAAACATGAGTATCAGAAACTAGTCTTTGCATATTCTAGACTTTGAGATATCACAGCAAATATATCTTATACAAAACCCCCAAGACATCCATTCAGCGCCCACCAATTCTTTCATCCATCAATCCATAGCTGATTCACCCAAAATATACACTTCCCCTCTCCCTTTCCCACTCAAATCTTACTCTTGCCCGCCAACACCCCCAACACCTCCTTCGTATCCTTACTACTCCTCTTCACCAATCCAGCCACATCCCTGAATTCCGCAATGGCCGCATCCCCCATACACTCATAAATCCAACTCTCACTCGTCGTCACCACCGCACCCTCCCTCCTCAACCTCTCCAGCGCAATCCCAATCTCCTCCTTATTACAACTACTAACCCCATCCGCCAAAATATACACCTTGTGTCCCGCCGCCAACAAATCCAGCGTCGTCTGCGTTATGCAGATGTGAGTTTCGATGCCGACGAGCACTATTTCGGAGGGTGTGGAGGACGAGAAGTGTTTGGAGATGGAGGGGATCCACATGCTGAAGGCGGTCTTGTCGACGTGTTCGATGGCGCTGGAGAGGTCGAGTTCTGAGCAGGTTTCGCCGAGGCGGGCGCGGTTCTGGGTGGTTGCGTAGACGGGAATAGAGAGGATGGAAGCGGCGGAGAGCATTTTTTGGGTGGTGAGGATTCTATTTGCAGAAGTCCAAAATCAGTACATTCTTCAGGAACTCGTGTTGATAAAAGTGTTGGATGCGAGTGGCAGAAGGAGAGGGAGGATTGGAGAACGTACAGCTTCTCATATTCCCAGATTGGCCCTCTGAATTTCTCTTGGATGTCGCAGATACTGGTTTCAATCAGTATATCTCCCAATCATCCTCCCATGGCGGGGTGAACGGACAAAAGGGCTGGCCTATCTACAACCAGTCAGCTCTATCCCAAAAGTCCCAAGCGTAAGAAACATACTCAGGCGTCTTCTTGGCTTATCCGTCATATTTGCCAAGAAATTGCGAATGTTGCTTCTTGTTGAGAAGTTGCGCAGAGCTGAGGCACGAGTGGAAATATGCAGTATATTTTCGGGATCATGACATGGATGGATGGAGTTCCTATTCGGAAGGGGAATTTGGCTGTGGTGGGGTGAAAAGCCGAGGGAACCCCGCTGCGGGGTTTTGCCGGTTGAGTTCCAATGTTCGGGTTGATGATTGTTTGGCGATGCGAGGACCGAGAATTCGGAGTGTTGGGAAGCATTTTTGGTTTCAAATCAAAACGTTATATTTTCTGTCCATTGCTATCACTGTATCTTAAAGCGAGTACCGAGAAAGGAAGATGAAGCTTGTGACGTAGACCGCTCGCATGGAAGGCTGGGTGAAATAAGATAGTGCCAGTGTGCTGCTTCAGGGGCAACTACTGCTTCAGGCTAGTTGCCCCTGAAAATTTAGCGAGGCCCGAGTAAACATTCCCCCAGAAACCCAATTCTAACGATTGACTTGTTGCACCCAAAGACTAAGAAAAACAAACGAATTCCCATGAGAATGAGATTGAGTGCGAAGAGTATCGCTACTACAATAGACACTCCATTCATGATCACCACCAGCTCTCAAACTCAATAATATAATGAGACGGCTAGCAGGCTGCTGCTTTCGAGGGTTTTAGTCGCTGTTTTTAAGAGTCTACTAACTAGTTATCGGCTTCGCCTACACCTTTTTTCTCTTTACTGCGCACCTCGATCAAGGTCCCGCTATAGACCGTGTACTTCGAGAGCATTACCTACTACCTATTTCTTCTTCCATTTTGAGTTCCCACCTAGGTAGCCCCCCGAGTCTCGCGGCAGTTAGAAATCATTCATTATGATCAACTTTGACCTAAGCATGAAGGCTAGCGCCCTCCGTTCGTATCCTCCTTCGCTCTTGTCGCCCACTCTTGAAGTAGTATTCTCTCCCTCGCCATTGCTTTCCTTGTCTTCTTCGTCATCCCTTTGTCTCGTTTTCCTTGTCTCTACTTTGTCTGTTCTTCGTAGCCTCTTCTTCCTACACATGTATCTATGCCTTGAGCGAGATATAATGAAGATATACAAACGCTCGACGTTGAGAGTATCTCCGATTCCGACACAGATAGTATAGTGGGGATAGTGTTAGGTCGCCTCAGGTTTCCATAGATGACCAACTCCACTTTGGTAGGATCAAAGGGAACGACAAAATCACGAGCCGATAGGGTGCTGCCACTGCTGATACCCAACCCACGCTTGGAAAATCCCAACAGCAAGCCCCAAAAGACCCAGTAGCACCGCGATGATAACTCCAATGAGAGTTGCCATCATCACGTACCTTGCACCACTCCGTCGCTCGATCCACTTCTCGACCCAGCTCCGTGGCCTAGGATTCTCAATCTCATCATAGAGATCCATTAGTCGGGAGCCGAAATAGTGGCATGGAACAACTTTTTCGTCGTCGCTGCGATATGGTACTGACTCGAAACGCAAGCAATCGGGATCAAAGGAAGCCTTGGACACCAACGATCTCAAGAATGATTGGGAGTCACTGTCAAGAGGGAAGAGAATCTTCTGCATGGAGTCTAGGACTTCGAGGGCGAGTTGGCGGGGAACATTGCCACTAAATGAGATAATAGTCAGCCTTTGCTTCATCGCGCTGACCCGTGGACTGACATTCTGATGGATTCACAGATGGCGAGATCCCGTGGGGCTGGTTGATTGGCGATCAGATGTTCCTTCAGAACCGCTGTGTGATGATATATTTCAACGATGCCCTGTTTCTGGTCGAGCCTCAGGTGATTTCTGAGGTCGTCCGTCGGCTGGAATCTGAGTCCAGTAGACTTTTGGAGTCTCCTTGCCCGCAGTGCAGATTTGATATCCGTGGCCTTGCCCAAAGGGACCGACTCGTTCAAGTTTGGATGATCAGTTCTAGGAAATGCTTGCTCCATGAATTGACTTAGTGTCAATTCATTACGCCAAAGCAGAGCTCCGCTCCCAAACTCTAGCAAATCAGACGACTGATTTTGATCCGAGCAGTTCAGCATAGTGAACACTCTGACAGCAACACTGAATGCACGGTTCTGATCCGCGAGAGGTGGCAAGGGGCGCCCTTCGTCTCGGATTGAGAAATACTCCATCGTAAGTTGTGATCGAGGTACATTCGGCCGGGCTTTCAGCACCTTGATAATATCATGTAAATCCTCGTGAGTACGTAGAGCAGGGTAGCCGCCGGATAGTAGTTCGGGGACGTAGTGAGCTGTAACCTCTTCATAATATTCAAAAAATCGCGCCAAACGCCCGGAACGCGGCCATGAACAGCCTGATGTCGTGCACCTTATCCCTTTCTCGCAGTCGCTGCATATTTTCCAGTTCCAAAGGGCACCACAAAGCTTCTGAAGCTGGATGTCTGAGACCCCCTCTAGGGGATATGGCGTTGAGAATGATCTCATGGTAGAAAATCGGACTCGCTGTGGGATTGTTTTTTGTCGGGTTTCTTGGATCCATCCCACGCAGAGCAGGACGGGTACCTTAAGAAGACCTTCCCCTGGGGCAATGCAGAGCCACCAATTCCCTGGAGGCGCCAACTGACGGCCCTATGTTCTGGGCCTGCTAGGGCCGCTTTAGCGACCACCATTTACTGGAAGGGAGGCCTGACGCCTCTGAGGGCACAAGGGCATAGCCAGCCGTCTCGAGCTCTTCGATCAGCTGCAATTCGTGCCTGTCCTATATGATGGTAGTCCAGGAGGCCATGAAATAGGTCAATAGGCGGTGGTTTACATGCCTAGCGGTCCGCCCCGAAGACAAGACCGCCTCAAGCCCGAGTCATTTAATCTAGGACAAAACTAAGAACCTTGGTATGGGACTGAAAGCGCTTAGCTCAATAACAAGCTTTAGGCAGCTTCCACACCGCTGAGTTGTACTGTGGGATGGCAGTGATAACAAAGGGTAAAGCCTCGTCGAGGCGTAGCGTCTATTCAAACTTGCAGGCTCAGCCACTTTGTGGAGGCTGAGCGGTAACAACAGTACACCCACAATATCACCACCAGACGTCAGCCGACTCTGCATTTTCTAATAGCAAAACCAATCATCGCAGCCATAACTAAGAACTGGCTATGTCTACATAGCCCCAACAGAAGCTGGCCTTCAGGATGAGGTTTAGTGCCGTATGTTTTCCTCTTTCCGCCTCTCTCCACCTACATCACACTTTCCGTCTTCCTCCTCCTCCTCCTTCTTGATTTATTCTCTGCGTGAATCGTACCTTTCAATCAAATCATGGAGACTTTCGAGCCCACATTGGCCCCCTACAGCACCAGCGTCATGGACACGTCAAGTCACATGCGCAGAGTTACATCAGAAAATGACTCCCCAAAGTTCGATTCTGGATACGCGACAGCAAATTCAACAGCATTCAACACCCCAAAGGATCTCGAGAAATCTCACGCGGATTCAAGCCAATGGAGTTCAGGGGCTCTAGGAAATTGCACATCTGGCATCCGGGGTAACCCAATACCGTTCAAATTATCTGGCCATGGAATTCCAAAGATATCTCACAAGCTTCCCGATGACGCCACGACGCTCCGCTTTAAGTTTGTGACAGAGCAAGTGGAATTGCCCTTGTTCAAATATATTCAAAAGTCGAAGGTAAAACGGCAACCGAATCTGCAATTGTCGATCAGACTGGTAATGCTCGAAGGCGTAAGCGTAGAAGACATCAGGCCTGGAATAGTAATACTATGCCGAGAAAACCTTGCCAATCGCGTGCGACGGTATTTCGATAAACCTGAGCCGAAAGGTCTCTGTAAACCTACAGACCTGGAACTGCCAAGATTCGACGTTGTTGTTATCGGCAAGGCTCCTCAGCTCACAGTGGCTTATGGAGACTTACAAATTTTCGCCCAATTGGAGCATCAAGGTTCGCCGGCGGCCACTCTTTGTGGCACCCCCGTTAAAGTGAGCAATGGAACACAAACTCGAGTCACAACGATGGGCGGAGTCATCATGGTGAGATATGCCGACGGTCGACACGAGCTCTATGGTATGATACCAGGACATGCCGTGAGAGAACTTCAGACCCACAATTACAGATGTCCCCCAACAAAGGCTTTTTCTGAAACGTATGGATCTCAAAACGAGGATCAGATGCACTCTGATAGCGATGGGGATATGTCGGATTATTTCTCTTCGGAAGATGAGCAAGAGCAGAATCATCGGGCAAAAGCTGGCGGTGTTCGTCGGTCCAATCCGTTCATGGACAATGGTGCAACACCAATTCTCAATCCATCGCCATTACTGGAGCAGCCATCAGATCCTCTCCGAGGGTGGGAAAGCTTAGGACGCGTCACGAATGTTGCCGATTATAGGCCGAATACCGGATATTATGACTGGTCCTTAGCTTCCGTTGATCAGGATAAAATCTTACGAAACTTTCTCTACGATGTTGAGCAGAAGCGCAAGTTTCCTACTGGCGATCTCAAATTACCCACCAAGCCTTTAGCGCACCCGAAAACATATTCCGTCGTAATGGCAAGTGGCTTGCATGGTCTCAGACATGGAACAATGTCTACTATTCCGACAAGGTTTCTGTCAGTGCCGGGGCAGTCGTTCGTTGACGTGTATTCGTTAAGATTAGATGGCGATGGAGGCATATTACTCTGGCTCCATTCTTCTCAATGGTTGCTAACATATAATCAGAGATACACCAAGGCGAATCCGGTAGCTGGATCGTCGACCAGAAGACCTTGGAAGTTTACGGACATTTGGTGGCCTCGGATGCCTTGGGCTATGGCTATGTGATGCCACTTTCTGAGACATTCAAGGACATTCTTCTACAAGTGGGAGCAGCATCAGTAGAAATTCCTTCCGCTATTGATATTTTCTGTTCTCATCAAAAGGTAATGTGCCCTCGAACGATATTCAACCTGTAAATATTGGCTTATCAGCTTGTGATCTAGTCATTACCTCCGTGTACCCCACCACCAGTCAAGGCACTAGTCAATGACTCCGGCTACAATTCGTACCTGACGACACCCGAGCAGCACTTTCAAATCGGAGGTATCACTGATGCTGCCGATAGAATGGATGAATCGGACGATGATTATGAGGGCACGAGAGACTGACAGAATTGAGATAGAGACGGTTCTAAAAAAACGAACGGTGAACAGTTCTTCATACTTTTGATCAAAGAAACATGTATAAAAAGATGACGAATTTAGCCAATGATATGGGTAGCAACACATTTCTAGCCACATGGAAAATTGACAGCCCTGGCGTATTTTCTAGGAGAGTGATCTGTGTTCGCCAGACCTCATATACGTAGATAAGACTATCATGATGTCTCGAGAGGCCTCCTTGACTAATAGGATTTGATGGCTGGGATGGTGATGCACCTAAAATTGCCTGCAATACCAATTCTAATCGGAAGCCTCCCTTTTTCCGTCGCCTGTGATTAGTGGTGCCTACCTCAAAGTGCTGAAGTCAAGGTGGGGATGTGGGGCATATAAATCGAGGAGATTGTGGAGAGGTACTACCTCACTCAAATGAACGAATCGGAAGAGAAAAGTGAGAGCTCTGATAAAGAAAATACCACGCTTTGGATGTTGTCTTCTGCTCGGTGGTGTTTCCTGGATGAAGTTCGAATGACGGCAGCTCTCCTGGCGGGCGCCCTTGAAACTTTTGCGAAATATACTTGAAAGCATTCGAGCAAATCTTTACGATGATGTTGTGCCTTTGAGCACGAACGTCGGCTTGATAGTTCGAGCTGGTGTCCTGAAGCTTGGGCATCTGAGAAGAAGCTGCTCGTAGGTATTGTTCCAACTTAGCAGCAGCTCCGGGTCTGAGCTCTTCGTAACCATCGTAGAGAGACACTCCACATGCCTATTGAAGTAACGATTAGTTACAGCTTGCGCATGTCATAAGAAGTTGACTCTAGGAGGCATGAACCTACACACTTTCACCTAACTCTCGTCATTCCTGATGGAATCGACTTTCCTATATAAGAGCTTACCAAGGCTACCAGCCCCTCCAGTATCTAGACATATCCCGATGGAATGTTACTAGATCTCTAAGATCTCCTCCCGATTGCGGTCCAATCTGCTCTGGCTCATTCGACGAAGCTTGAGGCTCTGAAAAAGTCTGCTCCTCAGTACTCCATCTGCCACCGTCTGCATTAAAGCAAAAATCACATTTAAGGTGGCTACAGCTAGTACAATCATCTCTATACTAGGCTGCATTGATTTTGCAATCACATTGACAACAATTCCACCATCCGTTCATCGTAGGAAAATACATAGAGCCCATGTCGAATATAATGAAATATAATTATTAACCCTACAATTGTGGAGAGGAATGTCGTTTCTACCATCGATGCCCGTGAATTGAAATCTGCTGTAGCAAAGAAATGAAATAGACAGCTGAAGAGGTCATGATGCCTGATTTGAGGTGTGGTCAGGCTTTGGGCCATGTCAAGATACACTTCCAGAAGAATCCACGGGAGAGAATCCAGCGAATAAGCTGCAAGCCAATCCTGCACTACCCGGCAACTGGTCAACGAGCACCAAGCCTTTGTGATGGTCTCTGAGTAGTCGTAGAATGTGGCTAATCATTGAGATTATTCCAAAATTCGAACGTGTATGAAGTCTAACGCTTGTCATCACTGCATCGCAACAGGAATTTCCCGTTTCTTCTTAATGATCTCCATTCGAAACAATCGCTAACATTACCAAGTATATTTATACAACTCAATTTCTGATCCTCAAGGCAACGCCGTACTGCTGATAATCGCACTTGACACCGACTGCGGGAAAATCTTGACCTCAACACCAGGCTCCTCCTCATCGCCATACAGGTTCCCACCTTCTGCAATCCTGTTAGCCTCCACACTTCCCCTCACAACAGCAACCTCCTTCCTCACCCTGATCGCCTCTTTTACCGTCTTCAACTCGTTCTCCAACCAAGACTTCATCGTAACCTTCGTCTTACTCTCCGACTGACTCATCATCTTCTCCTTCGGTTTCTCCTCCACCATCTTCCCATCCTTATCCTTCTTTAGAACGGGTTCCGACTCGATCTGGAGTTTGGTGAGCTCTTTCTCCAATTTCTGCCTGCCTTGGTTGAGTTCGATCCATTCTTCGTATTCCTCGCGTCCGCCGAAACAGATGTGGTAGAGTCGGCAATACGCTTTGTGCTCTAGCGGACAATCGATAGATTTCTCTAGGAAGAGATACTGCCACATGTGTTCCCAGGTCCTGCCACTGATGCTATCGCTCAATTTGGTATTCAATAACCACTCGATGTGATGTAGGTACTGCTGTCTCGGTACGCTTCGAATGCGTTCCTTCGTGACGGCGATCTGGGAACAGCATGGCGTGGCAAGGATCTCTGGCACGTCGTAGAGGTTGAAGTTTGCGCGGAAGGCTTCTTGCATTTCTTTCTGCTCGGGAGAGGTTCCAGATTCTTCGTTCACTCGCGTGGTGTTCATGGATCCAGAGCTGCAGCCTACACCCCAAGTAACGCGGAGATTAAGGAAACCGCGGCGTTGGACTTCGCGAAGGTCGAGGTGGTTGAGGGAAAAGATCATGCTAATGAGCTTCGTTAGTACTTGGATGGTAGAAGGGACATGGAGACGGTAATAGTACCTCTGGTCAAGCAACTGCTCAACATGCCATGACCTCTGCTGTGAGTGGATCAAAATCGATATGTCGGGCAGATCATCATAGAAATCGTAGAAATATTGATGATACATCATCGCCTCATGCCCCTTATTCTTCTGTGCATGATGCGTTGCATTCAAATCGTCTGCAAGATACGGTACCACCACCATGCCAGGGACTTTCAAATCTTTGACCCACGAGTAGTCTTCTTTGGTTGTCGCCGCCACGACGAGATTCACGCTCGGCATAGGACCTTTGAGTATTCGGTAAAAGCCGCCGTCTTCCTTGATTACATGCTGCTCAACTAGTTCCTGGGGGATATCGGCGATGCTGACGTGGCGGGTGCTGTACATAAAGACAAACGTGAAGGCGATACAGCAGGATATGAAGATGAACCGGGACGCGCGAGGGAGATTCGCAAATCGATTGCGGCTCCAGAGGAGGGGACTCATGTTGAGTGCGTTATGAGAGGAGTCTTTTTCATGCATTGTGATGACCTGTGAAGTCAGCATATCGCGAGTAAAAGTTGAAGGGAACTTCGTGAGTTGTTTCGACATGATAAAGGTTGAGAAGCCATTCTTGGAATGTTGATATTTGGCAGAAGATCGAGACCAGGTAAGGAGATCTTCTCCGAGTGAAACATCTCGAAAGATGTAAAAGCTAAATGATAGACATTAATGGTGGAAATTTCCTGGCTGGCTGTCCCAAGTAATAGAACACAAGTTGCCCCTTGCTTCGACACTGATAGAAATAACTTCGGTTGAGCCTATAGAACAACGCCATCATTGCACATGCGCTTTTAACTTGTAAGACATATGCTTTGAAATTGAGACCATGAACCAGATAGAGGAATAAAGAATTAAAGATAAGAAAAGTGATTTAGAGCATGAAGCTCTAGATTTCAAAGCGAACAAGCGACCACAAGAGATCAACGAGAGAACTTCAGAACAGCGATCAAATAATCCAGCGACCATGAGACTATCCTTAGTACGATAGGATAATACCTATGAATATAAATCTTAAGCCACAGTCAGACACAATCAGGATTGCCCAAATGCAATAGCACGTGATCTAGAAGGATTCAAGTTGGGAGAGAAAGCATTTTTGCCAGCTTATGACAATGGCAATGTGTGAACAGAACTGTCATAGCATTATTTTATACCTATACACGGCATACCTTCTTCCCGTGACATGGAGCACAGTATCAAGGAAACATAGCACGTGACTGATACTCATCGGCTCGGAGAGGGCTCTTCTTACTTCGCGAATAAAAGAAAAGAATACGCAGAGCTTCAGGGGGACCAACCAAGCCATAAAAATTCTACCAGTGGCGCAATTTGATTTGACATCAAGACGTTTCTCGGCGACTTCTGCCCTTCGTCCGTCTACTTAGACGTTGTTTGAATGATCATCCCGACGGTCTAGCACAGGGAAACAGTCAAGGAGAAAGAAGGCAACAGCACTACTGTCGGATTGGCATCCAATTGAAAAATGAGAACGAGTTAGGTAACCATGCTATGCCTTGGCGCGGGATAAAAGACCAGAAGCATGTTTTCTAGATCCCAAGTATGCCTTGTGAGGCTGACTGCAGTCAGCAAGTAAGTTCCAGCTGGACCAGGTCTTTCACGTACCCCGGATGACTGGTTTGGGACTTCACCTGTCGTCCGATCCTCGGCCCATGCCTATTCCTGACAGTCCTGGAAATTTATCAGGTGTCTAGCCGTCAGTGAAACAATCGTCGAGTCATCCTGGAGGTGTTTCTGTATTTTGGTACCTGCCGAATAGGCTTCAAGGCAGATTTCACTTCCCGAGTCCACTTCGAGCATCGGGGAAGTCTGATATGCGCCGTTGGTACTTGAAAACAAGTCGGACATACACGCGACCGTGTTTCCGCGCATGCTGGATGTCGAGGTGATCTTCAAACGCCGTTTGATCCTTCTAGAGGGGTGTTCGATTTCTGGGGATGGGTACCTGCGTGTGAGATGTCTTGTTTGGAGGGTGCCAGGCTGCTGGCTATCACCAGATCCAATGGGCTGGCATGCGGACCTTTGCAAAACCATCACGATACACCACGATTGCGGGCACTACTGCACATAGACGTTGGCACGAACTGTACCGTGGCGGAGAACAAGCCATCTGTATGGCTCAGAAAACGATGATGGAGAGGTTGTCGTGAGATTTCATGAGCACAGCCTGGATCTTCAGGGGGATGAGGCCCCGTAGGGTTGGATGCACAGCCTACCCACAGATCCAAGCCACTCCACAAAGTCCACACCAGCCCACTGGTCCGCTGTCGAAGATGCTCTCCCGCAGAGCTTCTGCAAAGCTCCGTCATTCAGATGAACCGTGCAGTGGTGTTTGCTGCATCTTGACGGAGATTGCTTCAGTCTGGGACTTATCAACGCCTCAGAGGGCTGAGGGAGGGGATCACAGAGTGCGACTCTGCGGGAGAGCCGTGATGGAGAATTAACAAGCAAAGGCCCGGGTTGGTGGGCTCGTAAAGTGGCCTCGACACTAGAAGCACCAAATGAATGACATGCAAAGATGTGTGGCGGCAACCCAGGAAGAGCCGTCGCAAGTATTCGTAACCAGAAGGATCGATTGGTGACGACTGCTTTTGGCCGTCTTCAGTCACCGAGAAATCTAAATTTTGCTTTCCAACCCTCCACTACGCGAAACATGCACAATCATGCCACTTTGTTGGTGTATGAGGGTTGTGATGGGTGATGAGAGATGTGGCCACAGGTGAGAGCGCCCGTACTCTGTTTGGCTCGAAGACATGGACACACTTCGCGCCGACCCGAGCGAGGTAAAGGAAGGCGATGGAAAAGGGGTTGTCCCATTCCAGTCCAGGTTGCTTTGTGAGAGGATCACGAGTTTAGAGGGTGATGTTTTTGTTTCTATTCTGGTGTCCCACAGAACCCGCCAAGCGGCGATCAAATTCCCACAGTGCCCTCGCTTCCCGACTTTTCATCCTCCTTGTTCCAGCCTTCATTCCCATCCACGCCTCCCCATGCCCTGCTGCTCTCGCGAGACCCGGGACAACCCTCTCGCCGTCGCATGATGACCATAGCAGAGCAAGATATTATACTGAGGAAACATGATTGTTTCAGTACCGGTACAAGCTCTGCGATCGGTAATGCTGCAGGTTCGAACGGCGGCCGCGAGACTAAAGCAGGTCAGACACGATGGGTTGGTTACTGTGCCTTTTCCTGACAGGCATCTCTGTGAGCCTGTACAGTTAACTGTTGTACGGAGTACATACTACTAGAAGTGGGTCTCCATAAGGATGCAAGCTTGCAATTGCACCCCAAGTTCAAGTCCATTCTGTAGAGGCCAGGGTGCTTGCTGTGGCTGATCGCTCAGCCTCGCAGCAGCTCGAAGGCTTACTGGGCTGTGAATGGTGAAGACATCCACATCTTTCCCACCACCAAACCCCTTTCGGTGCATGCGACCTCCACCATTGCCATCCCTGCCTGCAGCGGCTGGTTCGCATCTCCAAAAGCCCCCAAACTCCACTCACATAAATGTGACTGTCTGCCTAGTTATGGCCGAATGACTGACTCCAAGACACAGACAGACACACAGAACACATAAAGAGTCTGCATATCCCACCACTCAGGCACTCTCTCTTCTTGCCTCCTATCATTCTTTCCAATTCAATTTACCCACCGAAGGCAAATCAAATCCCACTCAGCTGTACAAGCCTGGACCGTTTGTTTACAGCCTTGCTCGCATTACTCAGACTGCCAAATCCAGAGACCGACTTTCCACTTCAGGACTCTTCTCTGACATCGCCTTCCACTATCCCAATTAGTACTTCACCCTCTTCCAACATACAAAGACACGACATCTGCTATACATGTCGTCTCCATGTCTCTAGTTCAACGGATCGAACCAGAAGTGCGACTATTATTTGTACCTGATTTCGGAGACTGACATATCGATCTTTGAGTCCTCTGTATAAAGAGCTCCTCAACCCCCAACAGATTTCAACCTTCCAAGCATACCTTGGAACATCCATATAAGAAACACCACTCGCAAAGAGAAAACTTTCTTGGGACCACCGTCTCTAAACCCCGAGCCATTCCACAGGTACTAAGACCAACATCAACTCGGCATACCAACAACATACCAAAGCCATCAGGCAATACCTACGTTTCAACCGTCACAATGTGCGTCACCAACGTCTATGTCGACCGTTACCCAGACGGCAAGGACATCGAGTTCCGTCAAACATCTTTTTGCCAGTACGGTCAACCCGGCCGTCCATGCCAGAAGCTGTCCACCCTCGAGAATCCAGTCCGCAAGATCCAGTTTGGTGAACCAACAACAGAATACATGATGACCGCTCATCAACGGACATTCCCTCAAACACCACCCCGTTCATCTGGCGGTTCTCATCACCGTCACTCTGGCGATTACTCCTCAGAAGACGGCCGTCTCCACCGACGCAAATCCAAGAGACGCAGCGAGGTGCCAGCGTTGAGACCAACACGCACCCACCGCAAAGAGCGCATCATCATCGTCGACTCACCCCCTACACCAAGAACACCACCCCAAACCTTCCACACCTTTACAGCACCCTCCTCACCAGCTTCACCACCCTTCATCATGGATAGCTCTCTTCCCCTCCGTGAACAGCGCGAGCGCGGCCGTCCCGTCATCGTCGACGAGCGCCCTCTCCTCCGTCACCCACGCGTACCCTCCATCGGCGCTGTCGTAGGCTCTCGCCCCATCCCTCGGCGCGCACGCTCTCAATCCCGAAACAGAGCATGGGAGTCCCCTTCCACATCACACACCTCCTTCGACTCGCGTGCCCGTCGCGAAGCTGAAGAACAAGAGCGTCGCATCGCAGCCGAGCGCGATCAGCGCATTGCAGCTTTAGAGGCTGAGCGCCGCCGCGAAGAGCGCATTCGTCAACAAGATGAGGAGATCAGACGACGACCAGCGGTTCCGATTCCGCCGCAGCCGTTGAGAGAGAGGCAGTTTTTGAGGCCGGTCATTGATCAGAGTGAGGCTTTGCACGGCATGTTGGAGAACTTGGCGATTAGAGATGAGAGAGGACTAGCGCAGGAGAGAGCGCTGATTAGCGAGAGTGAGGTCAGGAGGAGGATGGAGGAGAGAGATCGTGTTGCCAGAGCGAGGTTGCTTGAGCGTGAAGAGGAGCAGATGAAGGCGAGGTTGAGGGAGAGACAGATGCCGAGACGGAGGTTCTCGGTTGGTCCGGGCAATAGGAGACATCGTGTGCTGTACGACGATGGTGTCTATCGTTGGGAATGAGCTTTTCTGTCTTCTGAAGCCTTTGTTTTGTTTTAGCGAGATGATGGGAGGAATAGTGCGTCTAGATCGCATTGATTTATCTCTCTCTTTTTTTTTCCGGGAAAGGGTTGAATCTAATTGCACCTTTTGGCTTCTAGTTAGATCACAATTGATTCTTTATCTCGAATATTCCTGAAATCTTAAAATGATGTGATCCGATCTGATGATGATATACAATGCGATTACATGATGAGGTGACGTCCAACCAACCGTTGCGCTCCACAAGGTTACCCATGTCTGACGGAAGCTCAGATCTGCACAAGCACTTTGACATGCTCTTCTTTATTCTTGATCAACTCCCTGATGCCGTCTTCAACGACGCGCTCTAGCGGAACCTTGCGCGTGATCATATCGGCGGGCTTGATGTGTCCTGTTTCGCTTGCTGTTAGTTGTGTTTTTGCCAAATATCAACATTGCGCTGAGGCCAGATGAGATAACCAAAAAGAATACCAAAACTTACCATCCCCAAGAGCTTTGATCACATCCTTGAAATCCTGCTTTACATATCCCAGACAGGCGACATACTTCCCCTCTCTGAAGACTAGATCATTTGGCTGGAACGGAACCGCTTTTTCCCAGATCGCAACGTTGACAACAGTGCCCTTGACCTTAATCGCCTTACAAGCGGCAGCAAGTCCCACGGCCACGCCCGCACAATCAAACACAATATCGACACCCTCGCCACCCGTCAAGTCCTGAGCTGTCTTCACGACATCATCTTTCCTCGGGTCAAGAATGACATCCGCGCCGAAATGCGTATCGAACTTCTGCCGTTTGGACGACGGTTCGGATACGATAATCTTGCCGCACCCTCGCGCGCGAAGTGCGAGAATGACAGCAATACCGATCGGACCACCTCCAAGAATCAAGATATTGCTATCTGATTTCAACGGGCTCTGCGAAACAGCATGCCAGCCTACCGATAAAGGTTCAACGAGCGCCGCTACATCTAAAGGGATGTTATCCGGGATCGGTAAGGCGTAGTCGGCAGGTACTACGCAGGCATCACTGAGTCCGCCTCCCCAGCCTGACAAGCCGACAAAGCCGCCATTGTAGCATACATTCTGTAGATCTCGTTTGCAGGCTCCGCAGGTGCCGTCGAAGATGGTGGGTTGCACGGCGACGCGCTGCCCGACTTTGATGCTCGTTACGCCGGAGCCGATTTCGACGATTGTGCCGCTGAATTCGTGGCCGAAGGTTATGGGGATTGTTTCTTTCGTTACTGGGTGTGGAGTTCGAGGAGCGAAGGTTGGGCCGCCGAGGAATTCGTGGAGGTCTGAAAGAGGGAAGAGGTTAGCGATGAATGGGTGTCTTGATATGTAAGGACAAAAGATTGTGAAAGTACGTACCAGTTCCACAGATGCCCACAAACGCAGGCTTGACTTTAATCTGCCCCTCTCCGCATTTCGGCTCCTCAATCTCCTCAACTCTGATATCCTCAGTCCCGTAGTATCTTGCTGCTCGCATAGTGTTTCTGTAGTGTTGCTGTGTTGTCAATTGGTCAATTGGAGTAATTGAATGTTGTAGCAATACGTGAGAACGTTCATATACTTATGGTATTCTGGCACCAGCTAGTGTAGCACGAGATACCATACAAACTTGGATATGATGCTCGACCCCTCACGCCACTTCGAGGTTATCTCGGCCAAAAGGCGAATGATCGAAGTGGATTCAGGAACAGCATCATGAATGGCCTGACCAGAGCGAGCCAGCGTCTGCAGTTCAAAGAGCAAGCACGGGATTAAGCAATAGTCGGCTTCGAGTGATGAGGGGTCGTCAGACGCTATGTCATGCCTGGTACTGTTGAAGGTTGTGAGGAGAGGATAGCATCGATACAGGCGGAACACTTCAGCTGTCAAGCGACTCCGTTCCGCTGTGGCTGAAGCTCAATCCAGCCACATCTGACATCGACGCCAGCATTAATACTCCCAACCAGGCTTGGGACGATAAATAAGAACGATGGGAGTACAGATGCAACATGAGGCATTGAAGTATTTGTCACCCATCGGGTCAATAATTATGCTGTACAATCACAGACGTGCCGTTTAATATCCCGAATGTGAGCGGGACTTACCCCGCCATGGTTGCCCCACTTGGTGACATGGAATATCTGGGGAAAGGTGGGAGGAAGTCGCTTTGTTGACAGAACCCAAACTTCTTTTCACAAAGCTTCTTTGAATTTAGCATTGAATTGCGAGTAGCGCCAGCATGTATACAGCTTCGTTCGCTTTCTTCGAGGCGCTATGGGAGGTATGTGTGCTTCCATGCTTCAGTAATTTACATATGTGACTGACAGAATGTCAAGGCGGGGGTTACCCATTGCTTCGTAAATCTCGGGTCTGATCATCCCTCTATCATGGAAGCAATCGTCAAAGGTCAGAACGAAAAAGAAGGCCAGTTCCCAAAGATCATAACATGTCCCAATGAAGTTTGTAATCCCCACCTCTTATACGACCAACAGTCACTTATTTCTGCAGATGGTAGCTCTATCAATGGCCGACGGCTACGCTCGTCTCACCGGAAAACCCCAATGTGTACTCGTACACGTCGACGTTGGAACCCAGGGTCTGGGAGCAGCAATCCATAACGCCTCGTGTGGTCGAGCACCTGTCCTCATCTTCGCCGGTCTGTCGCCTTTCACGATTGAAGGCGAAATGCGTGGTTCTAGAACCGAATATATCCACTGGATCCAGGATGTACCAGACCAGAAACTCATAGTGGGACAGTACTGCAGATATAGCGCTGAGATCAAGACGGGTAAGAATGTCAAGCAGATGGTCAACAGAGCGCTGCAATTTGCTTGTAGTGCGCCAGCTGGGCCGGTGTATTTGACTGGGGCAAGAGAGGTCATGGAGGAGGATTTGACGCCATATAAACTTGACAGTGCATTTTGGAATCCCGTGGAGCCAGCGGCGCTGACAGAGAATGCGGTGAAGACTATTTCGGAAGCTCTTGTTGAGGCAAAGGAACCTTTGATCATTGCTGGCTACACAGGTCGGAATCATGCTGCAGTCGGGGCATTGGTCAAACTTGCAGATGCCGTCAAAGGATTGAGAGTTCTGGACACTGGTGGCAGTGATATGTGCTTCCCTGCGGATCACCGGGCGTGGCTCGGCTTGAGATATGGAAATGACGAGTCGGTCAGAACTGCAGACGTCATTGTTGTGATCGACTGCGGTAAGTAACAATTCTCGGTAGGTAAAGTTGGAGCTAACAGAGTATACAGATGTTCCCTGGATCAACACACAGTGCCATCCAAAAGAAGGCGCCAAGATATATCATATCGATGTCGACCCTCTCAAGAAGTGAGTATTTGCAATTTCCAATGTCGCCAGCTTTTATAACACATGATAGTCAAATGCCCGTCTTCTATCTGAACGCCCTCAAGAGATACAGAGCCGACAGTTTTACCTCAATATCTCAAATCGCCAACTACATCACCTCATCGTTTTCCACCAAAATTAACTCTGAAGTCTTCACTCAGCGCTGGGATGCGCTCGCCGAATCGCATAGCAAAAAGCTTGCCGATATTGCGAAAGCAGCAGAGCCAAAATCTGACGGAACTTTCGGAACAGGATATCTCTGTCGCGCGGTCCGCAAACTTGTGCCTCAAGATAGCATCTTCGCTATTGAAGCTGTAACCAACACTCTATTCGTCGCAGATAACATCCAAGCTACTTTGCCAGGCTCATGGATCAATTGTGGGGGAGGCGGACTCGGCTGGTCTGGCGGTGGAGCTCTCGGCATCAAACTTGCTTCCGAATTCGAAAATGGAGCAGGGAAGGGCAAGTTCGTTGTTTGTATTGTGGGAGATGGGACTTTCTTATTCTCCGTCCCTGGATCTGTATACTGGATTTCGCATCGTTATAAAATCCCCGTTCTGGCAATCGTGCTCAATAACAAAGGTAATCTCTCATATTACTGGAATTTCCTTCATCCTGGGAAGAATTAAGCTGACTTAAAGACAGGGTGGAATGCACCCAGGCGATCGATGCTTCTCGTCCACCCGGACGGTCTCGGCTCCAAAGCAACCAATGCAGAGCTCAACATCGACTTCAGTCCCTCGCCTGATTACGCAGGCATCGCGAAGGCTGCTGCAGGTGGTAATCTGTTTGCTGAAAAGGTGGAGAATGTGTCTAATCTGGAGGATGTTTTGAAGAGGGCTGTAGAGTCTGTCAAAAGTGGAACGAGCGCGGTCATTGATGCGAAGGTTGTCTCTGGCTGCTAGATCATGAGATATGATATTGTATGTTACTTAGCTACGGGTAAGAGAGGTAGATTGGAGCTGGCATTGACTCCATGTTGACTTCTTCAATTCGGACATTGAGGCATTAGTTCTTGACACCATAAAATGTCAATCCATTCCCCTGATCTTCGGTATGTTGTTTACAGCTCTTTTTACCCTGATAGACTTCCGTCGACCCTTACAACAGTCATTGTGGTTGAATACACTGAACCAATGGCTCAATCTCCCTGTAATAATCGCAGAAAGACTCTTCAATCAGAAGGAGCAACCCCTCGCTAAATTCCAGGTTTCTAGCGAACAAGCCCCACCACGCCTGAACTACACGCCCCTCTAGGTATAGGTAATCCAGCAACCTCTCCCCCGCCCACTCTCAAGTCTTCATCTTCTCGCTCCTGTCATGGTCAACACCAACATCGAGTCCCCCCCACCACCCCGCCTCTTTTATTTGCTTGGCTGTCTGCATGCAACAAGGGATAGGGGTTCAGATACGATGTGCAACAAATCCAAGTGACTCAGATACCTGATCACTCGACCACTCAGACAAACCAACCAACCATCCGATGACGGCGGAAGCGCAAGTCCAACTCGTTCTAGCCTGCGCTATTCTGCAGCCATTTGGCCGAATGACTGCAAGCGTCAACTGCACGTCTGCATGAACAAGTGACAGCCAGTCAACCCCATGCATCATCAATGCATGTAGATGTGCAACAAAACATTCTCTCTGCAAAGAAGCTCACGGGCTCCAACCCAAAGCATATCTCCATGCATGATCACGAGGGAAAGCAACCACTAGACCAAATCAGAAGACGCCGGATAAATCGTCAGCGTTATCGTTGATACTCAGTCGACTGTTAGCAACGTCTTGTGCCTGATTAGGCCGAGTCACATCGCTATACACGATTACCGAATATCAGACTCTCTTTGTTGATCTTGAATCTTGGCGAGCCTCAAAAGTCGGTGTAACGAGTCGTCGCTGAGAAGCCTCGCAATCCACGTGACGCTCCCATGACCAACAAGCCGGAGCTCCAGCCTCCCTTCGTGGATATCCCTGGCCTCGCAAATTTCCGAGATATTGGAGGGTGGCCAATCGAGGATGGCAAGGGGGTGGTGAAGGGTACGGTTCGAAAGGGTATCTTCTACAGGGGTCCGGACACCACCACAGTGACTGAGGAAGGTGTGGTGAAGCTCAGAAGTTTGGGGGTCACTACAGATTTCGATCTGCGTTCGAAGGGGCAAATAGAAAAGGCAGGTGGGTTCAAGGAGCTCGAGGGAATACAGAGGGTTTGGTGTCCTGCGTTTCCTGATGGGGAATACTCGCCAGAGAAAGCGGCTGCGAGATATGTGCTATATGCAAGCGATGGAACAGAGGTAAGCAACTTTCTTCTTTGACTATTAACTCACAATCATGCTTTACCTGAATCACAATGCACCTCTTGTCCTTTTCCCTATCGCGAAGTACCAATCTCACTGGATGTATAGGGCATCGTCGAAGCATTCACCGAAATCCTCACTCATGGTGCACCTGCCTGTCGCACTATGCTCTTGCATGTAGCAGCGATGTCTCCTGATTCCCCAACAGCATGCTATATTCACTGCACAACAGGTAATAATCGATCTGGCGTCTTCGTCGGAATCATTCTCTCACTCCTCGGTGTGAAGCCCGAAGTCATCGCCGAAGAATACAGACTTTCAGACATTGGTCTCCGTCCCGTTCGAGAAGGTGTCGTAGATCGTCTCATGAAAAGTCCAGTCTTTGCTCGATCTGGAGGAGGTGGACGAGAACGCGCGGAGAGAATGGTGGGTGCAAGGCCGGAAAGCATGTTGGCTATGCTGGAAATGGTGAACAGGAAATGGGGTGGTGCGGAGATGTATGTCAAGACGATGTGTGGATTGACAGATGAGGAAATTTCGCAGGTTAGGAAGGTCATGGTGAGGTTGAAAGTGGTAGCACCTGAGAGGAGGAAGTCACGGGCTTGGGAGACTTCGAAGGAGATTTTGAACAGACTGAGGAATGCTTTTAGTGGCTGATAAATCAGTGTCTGGTACACCTAGGCAATTCTGAGCTCCACGAGGAATATTTAGGTAGGCCTCGCAGCAATTACTCTTCTTTTGTGGTTATCCATGGGCAGAGAATAAACATGCTACTTGTTCGGTGGACAAGGTGTTATTGGTCTACAGTTCCTAGTATTACGATCATCTTGAGGTTCTGGTGCATCTTTATGCTCTCTGTCCTTGCATGCTTTAGCTTGTGTTCGTTCCTGATCGTGCACCAACCCGTCCTCGAAGCAGGCGCTCGCAAGTCAGCAGCAGAAAATTCCACTCATAATAGCCTTCCCAAGTCCTGAATAGAGTACAATCCATCCCATAAGTCCCAACTCCTAGTAGTTAATCAGATAAATCTATTTCCTCCTCTCCAAATCCTCACACCAAACCCTCAAATCCTCCCCAAACCGATCAAACTTCTTCTTCAGATTCCCACCCAACCACCCATCAACAACCAACACCCCGCCCATAAACCCCTTCGCCTCTTCACTCTGCGTAAATCTCGTCCCTTTTAGTTGCCTCTCCCCCGTTGCCTCTGCATCAATCTCAACCTCTGCCCACTCGAAACACCTCACAGCCACTAATCCATGCCAGACACCCTTCCATCTCATCCTCTCCTCCCCATTTTCCAAGATCTCCAAAAGCGCTTCGCCGCCCCAGAACGTACCGTGCACTCTATCGCCAGGGACGACGGAGAAGCCCGTTGTTTTTGATGGGTATGGTGAGCCATTGGGGAGGAGAGGCGTGAGTGTTTTCATGTAGTGCTTGTCCCAGAGTGTGAGGGAGGGCCAGTCGAGGAACTGAGAGGGTGTTAGCGAGATTGATTTTAAAATTTGATTGTTAAAGAGGGGGGAAGGGGGAGAGCTTACCGTGGCGCCGACGAGCGAGGGAGGTGCGGCGATGAGAGTTGTGGAGGTGATGATTGTCATTTTCCTGAGGGTTTGTACGGATACGAGACCAGTGGGCTGGTAGTGTAAAAGCCCAAACTTCTGGATGGGTCCTCGAAAATGAAGTGTGAATTTTACAGAAGGAGCTGAGTATGAAGTTGATCGTGCTTTGCTACCTCCCAGATGCCTTGTGAAATGAAGCGCTGTCCCTTCAAAAGTGTCCGAGGAAGAGACGATACAGATCTCACCTTGCTTTTATAAGTATGCATTCAGATCATCCTCCCCTTCTCACGACGCCTCACCGTCATCTTTCATTTTCATTGTGCATCTATCACCCCGATTCCTGGAGATTTCGACATCGGGACATCCTTCCCCCCGCCATATTTACCGTCGTGATTATTGACCAATCAAACGTTTGATTTTGGACTCTGGCAGCCAATGAGGGGTGCTGCTAGAGGCACAGAGCGGCGTAATTGGTGACCGAGTTCAATGATTTTGACCACTGGACATTCGGGAACGAATGCGAATTCGTAGTCTAGCTAAGCATTATGATCATGGTGATGACTTCATTCCAAAGGTACTGTGGTGAGGTAAAGTATTGAGGGATTACTCTGTCCTCAGGGTGACTTGCACCGTTGGTGTCGACTCAGGCATTGAGACGTTCGCTACAGGCAGTAAGTTCCCTGTATTTCAATTTGGGGTCACCGGGATTAGTGGTCAGGGAATGCTGCGGGGCACTCGCTGAAGTCCAAGCCGTGTCCGAATTTAGCGAGGAACCTTGGTTTTGACAGAGCTCGGATTTCTCGAAATCGTGTATGTGCCTCAATTATTCCTCTTTCAGCTCATACGATCATGTATTTGTCAGGATTCCTATAGATTTCTCCATCTAATCTGAACAAATTTGGTACAGGCTGTAAATCAAGCGTCTGAGAACACATCGGAACATTTGTCCACAGGAAAACTCTCCCACCAGCTGACCAACGGCATGGTATGCAACATTCGCCTGCAAGCTACTCATCACTTTTGATGAGAACTACGAGCACTGTGACGCAGATACTCAGCTCTCACCTCTGATTGGTGTTCGAACGGCTTTCCGTGAATGTCAACTGTCAGCGGCCAGGAGGAAAGCCTGATAGATCAACATTGAGCTCACAAGATAGAGGTTAAGCATACGCATCGTTTCCCATTTGAAAGATGAACAGGACACTGACATATCGACAGGAAGACAAGAATTGCATCTTGATGGAGTGTGAAAGTCCTGACAGCACCCAGATATGATAAAGGTTGAAAATGGCATCCGCGTGACTTGGATACCTCGAAATCACGACATCTACGCTTCTGCTTGCATGGTGCAAAGTCTAACAGGAATCTGAAACTCGAAAAGATTGGATGGAAGATTACGCTCGAATGATTCTGGGGTCCTGCTTGATTTTTGGGGCAGTTTCTAAATCATGCATGCATGTCCTTGTACCCCGCTTCTCAGTGAGGGCATGATGACGGACTTCAACGCAATATTCGACCCTCAAGAACGCCTGTTACACCATTATCTGCGGTTGAAATGAGACTAGATCTTCTTAAAATGGTATTTCCCATTGACAGCTCGTTCACCATCATGTCTCAAGCACAAGTTGAAAATACACTATCAAACAGGCTTCTTTCATATATCCAAGTGCCAGAGACAACTGACCAATTGAATTGGGCTGAACTTGCCACTCTCGACTTATTGACTTTCGATGAGCCTGGTGGTAAGCAGATTCTAGCAGCACAGCTCAATAATTCCATCGAGCAAATAGGTAAGCGTTGGCGGAAATGTCCAGGCTCCCAATTCTGATCTTGTGAAGGATTTTTCTACATTATAAATTTTGGTCTAGAACAAGCAGATGTTGATCACCAATTCGCGATCGGCAAGAAATCCTTCAACGTGGATACTGAAGGAAAGTTGAAGTACCGGGCGGACTTGGAGAATGGACGATACAATGGATACAAACCAATAGGAATTCGCGCACCAGGTGAGCAATGGCCATTAGTTTCTAGAAATCTATCCTATACTCAAAAGTAATACTGGAAAGGGTACTTCGACAACACGAATATATACAACATTCCCAGAATCATCCTTCAGTACGAGCGTCCACATCCAGCCGTGATCAAGGAGAGTTGGCCCGAGATATCAAATTTCGGAAAATACATCTACGAAGAGGTAGTGTCTAAAGTCTTGGTGCTCTTTGCCATTATCCTGGAGCTGCCTGGAGGCTTTTCCTTGGAGACTTATCGCTATGCCGAAAGATGCGACTGCTATCTTCGCTACATGAAGTACCACGCTAGGACGCCAGAAGTCAACGAGGCGATTAATAATGTCTGGGTCAAAGGCTATACAGACTTCGGCAGCTTGATATTACTTTTCCGCCAGCCTGTGGCAGCGCTCCAGGTACGCACTCCACAAGAAACATGGAAGTACGTGAAGCCGTATCCGGGGAGCATTACCGTGAACATTGAAGACTTGTTGTCCTTCCTTACCAACGGCTATCTGAAGAGCAGTATCCACCGGGTCGTTGCCCTACTGCTATATTAAGCACATTTAGACAGACTGGGTGTGTTGAATTTCGTCCGACCCGAAGAGGATTTGGAGTTGAAGACAATCCAAAGTCCTCTCCTTCAGCGTCTTGGACTTGATGAGCGGGCGGAACGACCAGTGTTGACAGCCGGAGAATGGGTGAAAGCTCGCGTCGCAAAGAACGTAAATAAATCTGGTTATTCGACCAAAGAGAATGGTGAACAGGAGATCATCAAAGGACTCTCTGCGAAGTACTATGATTGAGGATAAAGATTGCTGCTGGGAAGAGGTTCATTCTGGGCAGTACTGTCTCATAGAACGAGGAAAACTCGCGGTTGCAATTTTTTCACAACTGGAAGCCTCGAAATTGGAAGGATCTGTGCACGGTACTCCAAGTCCATGAGGTGATCGTAAAGGAAATGTTCAATATCGCGGTCTGTATGCTCCCGCGCAAAACAAAGTCTCGACTAAATGTCAAGGGGGAACTTGGGAAGACGAGCTTGCAGCGCAAAACATTCTTGTTTTCCTCCCCGAGTTTAATTTCCTCCAACATTCCGGACATGATCAAAGCTTTGCTAGTTCGATGATATCCAGCTCAGTTGACGAGGCAGATTTGGCTGACAGACTTCTAGTTTGAGACCGTCGACTTTCTGCCAAGAAACGTTCCCTTTTTTGCACGACACTAAAATCCTCAGCTGAAAAAGGTGGCTTGCCGATGCCAATCTCCTCCGTTTCAGGTACCAACCGTAGGATGTAAGACCTGGGGAAAGGCGCCGCAACTTTAACCCGACACCACCAGCCCTGCTCCGCCTTATGAGTTGTCCCGTCTCGTCTAGTGGCCGGGAGCAGCCCATGTCCAAATTGATTCCGATGACTTGCATTCAGTGTGAGGAGGCTCAAGGACAAAAGGACCTCTATGAATAGTTCAGAGGCTCAACCTCACGGTGTGGATTTTTCCTATTGGACATCTTGAGAAGTTTGGCGTTTATGGCTGCAAATCAAATTTCAATGTCTAAATGCTATTGGTGACGGCGCCCGCAAGGAGAAACCCCTTTCTAGCTTCATGCAATCCTTCAGGAACAGAGCCTTAGTGAGGGGGCTCATACTTTAGTGTTGTTGATGTCGAGATTAAGTAGTCACTGGGGCTTTCGACAAAAAGTACAAAAGGCAGAATTCCTGCTCCAAGGCAGTCGCTTGCCCGAACCAGACTTCAGTCATCACTTCAACATCACTGGCACTCGCTAAGTCACCTCTTCATTTAAAAACTTCAAGTTAAACCTTCATGATGCGTTTCTCCTCCAGTATTCTCCTCCTTGGCGCTGCTTCTGCAGCAGTTGCCGAAACTTCTGGCCAGCGTCTCTCAATGATGGCAATCAGGAGCGTCTTCGAGCGTCAAGTAGACTTCTGCGTCCCAGTCACAGCTCCAGCAACTTGCGAGAGATCCTGTGGTCCTGGAAACATCGAATGCGTTAGTTTCCCAACTTGCTATAATCCAAGCGCTGGAGAAAGCTGCTGTTCCAACGGAAGTAAGTCCTTTCCCTCTGACATGCCTAGGTCATCTTCTCCAGGGACAATAAGCTAACATGACCAGAATACTGCCCTGCTGGATTCTACTGCACTGATGCTGGATGCTGCCCTAATGACACACCTCTCTCAGAGTGTGGTGCCACAATCTCCCTCAGCGTTATACCACCTCCTGCTGCCACCACCGAGGCTCCAGTCCCAACCGCAACTTCAACAACATCCGAAGAGGTCATCACCACTCCGGAGCCAGAGCCAACAACGTCCACCACCTCTACCACATCCACGACGTCCAGCTCTTCTGAGCCCACTACATCGACCACGTCGACAACCAGTTCATCCTCATCCGTCGAAACTCCTGATGCTTCGTCAACCACAACGTCGGGTCCAATCCAAGTCACAAATGCTGCACAGAAGTTGGGTTCTGATATGGTTCCTCTTGCCCTTGGAGGACTTGGTGCTCTCTTCATGGCACTTTAAGCAGGTGATCACTACAAGGTGAGCGAGGGTCGGTAAGTGTATGGAGCAAGTGTACGGAGGGTGTAATCAGGTGGGCAAAGGTCACGCAGCTGTATTTGACAGATCAATTTGTGGAGAATCAATTGAAATCTTGTACACATCGTCCAGAGGAGTCATAATCTGCTTTATAGTCGCGTGTAAAGAGTCTCGTATAATCGAATATCATGATGAGGGTCGTGTTGAGGTCATTATCGCGAAGACGAAATTTCTTTTCCACACCTGAAATCTTGCGGCCGGGATCGGTTCTGCCCCAGGAGCCTTGAAAACCACAGGACTGGAATATTGTTGCCTTAGAGTCGCCCCATAGTCAATAGCTCGTTCATCAAAATAGGGGCTCAATACTGTCATTACTGTGTTATTGATGCAGTAAAGCGAAATCTTTGTAAAAGTCTTGAAAGTTTTTAGACATCTCGATTATGATCGTCGAGTACACTGCTAGATTCAGCAGAATTTCGTTCCCGATTTCGAAGTTCTCAGTAATCCCCGAAATGGTTAATCACTTAGGTCGCGACAAAAAAAGTGCTAAAAATGATTGCTCAGGCTGCCAGGCTGATAGAACTGGACTTTACTCACTTTTCGGATAATTTTGGTTTTCACACATTCTGCGCTGAGGTGATCTGTCTTTCTGTGTTTTGTTTTGAATTGGTGAGTTGCACTTGCGTAGCTGGCCAGACTCTGCGACTGCTATTGCTCACTGATGTTTTTGTGCTTTTTTGAACCTGGAGTGAAGCCTGAGAACTTTGAGCAAGTTCTATTTGAGCACCCCAACTCATGACTGTCTTGAGGGATCCTGGATGGGACATCTCTCGACTATGGCGCTGATTGGTGGTAGGTATTTTCTATTTGATGTTAGTCACAGAGCTTGAATGAGTTGGCAAGTTGAGGCCTGGCAGCTGAGATTCAAGTAAAAAGTATTTTGAATTCGCTCATCTCGCTACAGCATCCTCTCTGAAATTTAGCGAATTCATTCACCTTAACTTTAGTCCCGATTGAAGTGCAGCTCTTTGTCTCGGGAGATAATCTAAGCGAACACGACCCGCTCCAAGTAAATAAGGAGCCAAGAAGAGGAGGGCGAAAAATGGAAGCAGTCAAGCTGGGAGACCCCTCATCACCATCCACCAATGGATCGTTACCACTTACTTTTTTTTTTTCTTTTTTTTTTTTCTGCGCGAAAACTCAACGCCGCGCTGTTTTTGGGATTTGATACAGGATTGTTTGGCATGCTTGCGGCGAACCTCCTGGATCGCGGCTCTCTGTGGCAACAGCTAAGAAACTCCTCCCCGTTTGTTTCTTGCTGGTATGGATGGGGGAACTGTAATGACTGTGTACTCTTCTTCTCGCTCTGTGACAGGATTCTGGATTGAAATCCCGTATCGTGTTTTTGCCGGTTTTGATGGGCTTTAAATTTCTGGAGGGCTGTTAGTGGAATGTTGGAAGTCATGGATGAGATGCGTGAGATGGCTGGTGAGCCTCCACAGCTGACGTTTGAGGTATTGGTAGTAGATTTTTGCCTAACTCAGTGTTTATAGGATTGCAAGTTTGTGGTTAGAGAAGGGTTTGGGATGTCTTTGTCTGGAAATGTCTGGAACTGAGGTTGCTTGCATGCCTTAGGTCCATGCATAGCTCACTTGCATGTTATTCAGCAGTAGAACCAGAGAAACGTCAACCTATCTCTGGGAGGCCGGAACTCTCATCGCTATGTGCACTCCGAATCGGACTCTAGCAACCTACTCATCAGACAGCAATGTTTTATTTGGGTAAGATTATTAGTCAACCTAGAATTTGTACACAACTCATGCATAACCAATACATCCTCCACCAAATTGCTATCATTAAAAATCACGCCTTTCCTGTCGACCCCATAACATCCATCTGGTACTCAATCAACTCTTGGATCAGGTCCGTCCCCTTGCCCATCAACTCTGTCAAAGGTACCTTGCCTGTGTTCTCCGCAACGTATTTGTTGTATTTTGACAGAACTAGCTCGTTCACATTACATCTTGTCATCCCGCCTTTGATACAGCCTCGCATCGTGTCGTCTGGGAAGGTATTGGTTCCATGCAGGACGAGTGTTGCTTTTCCTTTGATTGCCTCGCGAATTTTGTCAAGTCTAGCAGAGGATGTAAGTAAATCTCCTCAACATCATCTCAAATCCCAAAAATCCTGCGTAGCCATCCCAGTGGGCGCATGTATGTGCGCGATCGTCCCAGCCCGTACGAGACCTGTCGAAAAGTTCTCTAAACCAAGATAGCTCTGCCGAAATATGGCTCTCCCAGAGCACAAAGAAAAACTCGACTCACCTCTCGAAATCTAACTTGATATTCTCCACGCCTCCATAATTGCCATGCACATTCCCAAATGCCGGTGCCAGAAAGTCAATCCCAGTATCCACAAACCTCTTCGCCTCAACCTCGTCCGTCAATAAGCCCTCCAAGTCTCCCGTATCCGCCACGCCATCTTCCCCACCATTAATCCGACCCGGCTCAGCTTCCGTAGCAATACCTTTCGCATGTAGCATCTTCGTGATACGTTCAGTCTTCTCGAGATTGTCCTCCTTCTCGTAATGCGACATGTCAACCATGATGCTGTCGAAGGGGTACTCCGAGGCTGCGATGATCTCCTCCTCTGATTGTGCATGATCCATATGTAGAACTATTGGGACGGTAGCTGTTGAACAGGCTGCGGCTGCCAGGTGGATCAAGAGAGGGGAGTAGTGGAGGGCCCAGGGAAAGAGGAGAATTTGTGCTGGTGAGCGTTTCTTCTCGGCGGCGCGGACGACGGCTGTGATAGTTTCGAGGTTATACTTCAGTCTGTCAGATCATACCTAGGACGGAAGAATATCAAGCAGTTGAAGTATTTCTTACAGAGACAACGCCAATAACCCCATAACCTCCCTCCTCCGCCGCCTTCAGCATTTTAACTGCCTTGTTATCCTTCATTGACGCCATTGTGTTTGGTTGTTAGATGGGATTGGTATTGGAGTTTGACTTTAAATCCAAGTAAAAGTAGCGAAAAAATACCGAAAGCTTGAGTAGAGGTATTGGGAAGTCTGAGACCTCGCATTCAGGCTGTTTGGCTTCGAGGCGATCATCGGAGAGTGGGGTGTCGTCGTCCATTTTACCCCACCATTCGAATTACCCCGCTAAGTTGGGGAAGGTTAGCCGAAGTCTCCCTCCTCTTTCCAGGCGAACAATATCCGACTTCAAGATAATGAAAGCTTGAAGTGTTCAGAGAGGAATATTTTTCAAGATGCCTTTGGAAGAATCCGATGATTGAGTCTTCCGTCTCCGTGTTCAGCCAGAACCTCCTCACAGACCCAGAATGTCTTTTGATATCGAAACAAGAGTTAAGAGGTCGATGTAAACAAGCAGTTCTCACTGCGCCGTGTCCATCACGAGAGTGGGGTGCATGGCGTCTGCAACCCTTCAACTGGAAATAGCAAGAAAACCAGTTCATTGATTTCACTGTTTTTCTCGAAGAATATTTCGACTTTAAAATCATCCTTGAGTCCATAAAGCAAAGACACAAAACCACGCTGTTCTAACCTCTCTTCCTTGAGACGATGACAGGGACTTCGCAGCTATAACCATATAACTCTGCTACCAGAAAGCACACTGTTCCCCACAAATGTGGAGATTTACTTCAAACCATTACACCCGCGTTCTGGTCAAAACCTTGGGGGTCATCAACCTTCTCGGCTCCGAGCTCGGTATCGTGCGATTCGTGCCTCAACGCCGTGTATGTAATAGAAACAACATCACCTCGTCTGCAGCGCGGGATGTGTATTCGGATTCTCTGTACCTGAGAAATGACTGGGATCAAGCCACAGAACCCAAATCTGGTGAGAATTAAGCTTAATCTGACTGCCAGGAGTTCGTTTAAAAATTGCATGTTGCGAAGGATGTGGCGGGAGCTTATTTTGACGACTATCGTAGGCGTGGGATGTGTAGATGTAGAGCAATCGGCAAGTGAGAATAGAGTTCGTATTATAATCTGGTATCTCTCATCCATATTACTTGATCCTAACTTACATCCAATCAACTACATACATCCCAACCTGCTCTTTTCAACTTATATTCTCCTCCTTCCACAGTTCCACTATTGTTCTCGAACCCCGTGAACTCGTTCGTTCCTATTTCTCGCCCTCTTCCTTAAATATCCGGCGCCCGAGTCTTTAACTGCACCCCATGCCATCCCTTAATCTCCTCCCCAAGAACCTCATTCACCAATCTCTGCTGCTTCAACATTCCCAATCCTCTAAACCTCTCGCTAACAATATCAATCCCATACATACTCCCGCACCCGCCACTGATATCCTGTACTTCCAGACTCGTACACTGCAGCTCCCGCATCAGCATCTCCCAGATCTGGCGCTCCTTATCATTGAGATGTTCCGGCGCCTGTAAGATCTCTTGTTCGCGAGCTGCTTCCTCGGCAACGCCTGCGGACCCAGAGCCGATTGTGCCTTGTGGTGTAGATGGGGAGGATGAGGGTGTGCTATATCCCCTGCGGAGTGTGCTATGTTGATTCTGAGATTGTGCAAGGAGAGAGGTTGGCTGGCGGCGGGTTCGTGAGAGTGATGCCGATATCGAGGGAGATGCGGATTTCGTGGCTACTGAGCGGGCAGGACAGATTGCTGTTGCGACGCAGCGGGACGCGGTTGTTGGAGTTGCACATCGTAAGGCCTTGCCACTTCTTAGACACCTCCTCATGCTTGCTGTTGCTGCTCTGTCCATTATGTCCTGCTGCCTTCTTTCAACCCAAGTCTCGTACGATTTCTGCTTCGCAACTCGAAATCCCGGTTGATAGTGAGTAATGCCTCAGCTGGGAAAACCCGAGAAATAATCAGTCGAGCAAATGGTGTCGTGCCGTCGTCGATGCGAAGCTCAATTCCGATTGTTGTCGTCTGATGTTGAGGTGGAGCTTCAAGTCCAAGCTCCGAGCTCGAAAATAAATCGTCCCATCATCACCAATCCTCGGCTGTGAATTTCAAAGCCAGCCAGCCTCGCTTACATAGTCGTTGACAGTCACATGATCCAGCATTTGTCGACTTTCGAATTCGATTCCGTCTTTTCATCTCAGCCTCGGACGAAATGATCGATCGATTGCAAGAGTCGAGCTCTAAAGAGGTCGGGAAGGGATCCCTACCTTTTAGATTCACCTGGCTTTGAACAACAAACACATGAACAACACATCCCGTCTCCACTTCTTCACTTCACCAGCCACATGTACACAAGCTCCACTTCGTCCCATCTTCATTTTCCCTAATAAGTAACTCACCCAAGAAAAGCAAAACTCCACTTCCTTCCAACTCCTCCGAAACCCAAAGTCGCATCATTCCGATCCCGATTCCTCCGGAGTCAAACATAACGAAGAGACCCATAAGATCGTCATAGCATGAGACACATATCCACAGAGCCGCATATGTAAGTATTCCTTACTGTACATAACGTTACTCCATGCGATATGTACGTACCGGAGACATGAATCAAGCCCACCGCCAATCCTTAAACTCCACTAGCTATCCACAAGAGTACAGTGATTCACATGCTTATCATAGCACATACATCCACCTCAAACTCCTTATATGAACATGGCTATCTCGAGACCCATGAAAAAGATAACGACATAGATAAAGAGAGATAAAGCACGCAAGATAAACTCCACAGTGGAAACATTGATAGGGAACCTGCCACAGGCAGGTAAGGAATGGTGTGTGTGGCCTTCAGATCCACCTCACGATACCCTCACCGCTCCACCGGCAAGCAGGCACCGCGCCGTACCAGAAAATTCGATCCAAGGCTTATACAGTGGAGCCATACGTAGGTGGGGGTTAAGTGTTCTCGACTCATCCCCCCATATCAACTATTCCAATCTCAACTTAATCAAAATCCTCAACGCAGATAGCATTCACGAGGCTATGCCTGCTTGTCTCAAATGTTCTGTTCCTCCACTAAGCATGACACTTCTTCAGCACCTCCATAAAAAAGCAATGATAAGACCAACACTAACAAACGTGCAAAAGGAAACGGTGAACTAGAGGGGTATGACATCACATTGCAATCTTCAACGATCAACTCCCAACTCCCAAAGTCGCAAATCCAATTCCAAGCACGCCTCATTTCCCATGTACTTGGTACTCGCAGAAGCAAGTAAACTTCATACCAAGTAAATCAAATTCTCCGAATCTTTCCCACTCCTCCTACTCCCACGCAGCAACTACAGCAAATCAGCCACTCACACACCCCTCCCTCAACACTAAGGACCTATCACCACCACCTACCACCACACCATCAATCATCTCCCCAATCAATCAAGCAATCCATCCCAGGGAGCCACGCAAACCCCTCCAAAAAAATCGTAGAATAAAAAAACAGGGCAGTGGCGGTGTAACTGGTGTCAAAAACCTCATGTACCATCTACCTCTCACAACCACTCCTTTCGCAGCCATGATTCATGTGCCTGGAACTTGGTTTCTCACTACCCACCTCCCACCCACTTCACGTGTGCCAAATAACGACGCTCTCGCTCTAAGATCGCCATGGTCATCTGAACATTTTCCCAAACGCCAGCAACTAAAATCTTTAACTGCTTCAGGGGATTTCCAAATCCCGCAAGTTACTCGTAGTCAGGTCAGGAACAGCAGGAACAGGAACAGGAACAGGAACAGTGCGACTCGTTACCGTTCGTCATTGCCAGGGAAGATTCACGAGCCAGAAGTCACAATAGTAATTAATATCAAAGTGCACGAAAAAAGCGTAAAAGATGATCAATCAACCGTCTCTCATTTCAATCAAAGTAGTTAGCTATCCGGATCGACCTCGCTCCCACAGAGACTACCTCTCCATCCAGCGCAAGCAGGCAAGACAAGGCAAGGCAAGCAAGCAGAATAGTCAAGAGTTCAGATAAAAGGGGTAAAAGAACACCTCAAACTCGAAATAGTCCATTCCCTTCGCTTTCTCAACCTCCAACCTCCCCGATCTGATCCATCTCCCCCAGCTAAGCTTCTCCGCATCCTTATCGTATCAAGTGTTGTTTGTTTGGTTGGGTGATTGTCCGACCATTGCTCCGTTATCCTTTCTATCCCACCCCAATTGCATTGCCCACCACCCAGTCCAGTAATCCCATTTTCTCGTATATACCCATGGGATTAATTCATCTCCACCTCCCCCGTTCCAAAAACCCAGCGCAAAACACAACTTTTTTCCCAAATCCAAAACACAAAGTCGCAATCTCAATTTCGCAAAGGTCCAAAAGGCCGTAAGAAAAGCCTTGTGACCACCAATTCCTCTCCCCAACTTGGAAGGGTTCGGATCCATAAAATATTAAAACCCCAGTCTATGTACGAAGAGGTGAGAAATCGTCGGCAGGGATATCCAGCCGGATAAAGGAGTATGCAGGACGCTCAAAAGTACAAGAAAGAATAGAAACTCCGTGCAAAGCAATCATGATTGATGTCCCCGCGCAGAAATGCATTAAGAACGCTCCCGTAGGAGACGTCCAAGAACCAAAGGGTATGATCCGAATCTTCTCGTGGCAGACTCGCGATCAATCTGTTTCAAATTTTGATGACCACACTCAGCAAAGAGGTAATCGAAACAATTCCTGTGATCTCGGAGACCAAGATCACCACTTTGATCAGGCTTCGCCGTCTCATCGTGCCGAAAAAGAATTATTCGTATCGTCGTTTCGTAAAAGGTAGGGGTATCGGCCGAAAAAACTTGCTCAGAATGCTGAAAACGTCAAATTCAACCCCGAATAGCTGTTGCGGTATGAGTGTCGTGGAACGGAAAACCAGCATGCAAGTTGTGGTACATCGGAGACGTACCCGAAACGAAGCCCGTCATCGGGGCTGGCGAAGCAGAGCGAGACGCCTGCGTGCTTGCTTTCTGAGATTGCGGTGCTGGCATCCTCTCCATCATCAACGGCGAGCTATCCGCGGTAGAGTCAGCCGATCCGAGAACATAACCATCGTCGTTGGTGCCATCGTATTGACCAGAGCGCATGGTTCCATCTTTCAGCTGAGGAGAAGTTTTGGATGACCCAAACTATAGTAAGATTAGCTTCTGTCTTGTCCGGTCCAGTGATGGTCGTTGGTACGTACAAAGCAGTATTTGTCCAACAATTCGTTGTATGACTGAGAAGCCAGAGCAGGCTTTTCGGTCCCGACAGGTCGAGGCGAGTCTGTGCCAGAGGCAGATGCTTGGACGGTGACGGGTTTGACTGCTGGTGCTGGCTTCTGCACTGGTCGCTTAATTGCCATGGTGATGTGCGAAGAGTTATCATCGGCATCGGTGAACTTCTTGGGTGCTTGCTTCTTCGCTGTTGACTTCATGGTCAAGCCAGACTTGTCACCGAGGACGGTGTTGGCAGCTTGAATGGCGGCGGAGAGCGAGGCACCAAAATCATATCGGTTTCCAAAAGCTTGTCCATTTGGCTGTGGAGCACGTCGTGTGAGATTATCGGAACCCAGGCTGACAGCAGACTTCACACCCTTTAGGCGAACAGAGGTGCCTGACTCGCCCAAGTAGTCCTTGACGGGTTGCTTGAAGTCATCGAATTGATACTTCCCATCAAATCCATCAGCGAAGTCATCAAATGCCACAAGCATATTTTTGGGTCTTCCACTGGCAGGTGGTGACTTCTTGTTACTCCTGGGTAAAGAGTTCACAGGTCGTGATGCTGCGCCAGGCATACCCTTCTTTCCATTCTGTGGCTTGGCCTTCTTGCGGAAGTCAACTTGGTAGTTGGTTGCACCATTATTGTCCCAGTAGTCCGTGCCGTTGACGGTATACTTCACACAGAAGAACATAGTCTTGGCCTCCAGGTTTGCTTGATCGGCGAGCTTGATGTTGAAGTTGAATCGATCACAACCATCGTGCCTTGTTTGACGAACATCGTGGTTGTATTCGGCGACCACCTCTGACGTGGTCTTCCAGTAATCAAGTGTAAAGCGTGCCACGACGTTCTTTTGGAAACCCCAATTAGCGACTACGACACTACCCACCAGCGTCTTGTTGTCTGATGATAAGAAGACCCTTTCCACTTTCACAGCTTGCCCTTTCTTGATGGGTTCGGGATTAGGAGGGAAGTTAGCAACGACGATCTCCCATTCGAAGGGTGGACTTCTTGCTCCGTCGTCGTTGAAGGGAAACTCAGTGTCGCTGTCGTATTGCTCGACAGGCGACGAGCCTGCACTGACAGCTAAAGGTCGATCGACTTGTAGGAAGTGACGGACGTGCTCGAGGTGCGAGTCGAAATGTACAGCTTTGGAGAATGTCGGCGTGCCTGGCATACTGGAAGGACGCCTCCTCGCGGACGAAGGTCTCAAGGCAGGTCTAACAAGCTCGCCAGACTTCTTTCTGAGCATAGGAGGCTTTCGACGAGATCGGTTTGGCTCCTCATCGTCAGTGATGGAGTCCTCGTCAGATCCAGTGAGAGGTGTCTCCGGTTGACTTTGTCTCATGTCCATGAAGATAGACGTGTCTGTATTCGATCTGTTGTGGCCAAGCTTTCGGAGAGCGTTGACGGTTGTCTCCTCGATATGGGTAGCCGTTGGCTTGTCTTCGGACTCTGAAGGTGGCATGATAAGTGTTAGTGCCTGGTTGGCCTTTCCAATCTCTTCAGCTTTCCTGTTCGGCGAACTCTCTCTGCGTTGCTCGATTATCCTGATGGCAGCTTGCAGCTCTGCCAAGTTTTCCAATTCCCGACCTCTTGACTCTTTCGTATCCTCGTCATCGCTCGAGTTTTGTGCAGAGTCGGGTGGCGAGATGACTGCACCAGCAGGTATCTGAGTGTCGTCGGTCACAGGAGGCGGTGATTGTCTGACGCTGCCAGAGGCAGTCAAACCGTTTGTATCATTGTTCTCCTTGTCGGCTGTTCCAGGTGGTGTTGGCTCTGAGGATGGTGCGAATGATGCGGTCTTGACAGAAGTCGTCCGTCGATGTCTGGTGAGGTATGAGGTTGATCGTGGAAGCTCCGGTCGATTGGAAGCTGGAGCGCCTAACGTTTGTCCAGACTGATATGATGAGGAAGATCGACGGCTGAGAGCCGGGGAGTGAGGAGCCGACACAGCTGGAGAACGCTGCGAAGGAGGAGTGTAAGGCATTCGTACGGTCGAAGCCTAAATGTGGGTTGTGTTGGAATTACAAGAGTAAGTATAGCAGCTCGACAAGTGTGATTTGTCGAAGAAGCAGCCTCAATTCCTGCTTAGCATTTGACTTCCTCGACTCTTGGTAGTAAGGTAAAAGATGCTGCACTAGTCTTCGACGGAAGGATCAGGTCAGCCTCGTCCTTTGGTCTATTCTATAGGGGTTGCTGCAATGCGAAAAGAGGAGAAAAAGAAAGTGTGAATAGATGGTGTAGGTAATGTGTAGGTAGCGCTCGCTGGTCGAGGAGGAGGCTACATTGGAGCGCATGCAATTACTCGGACTTACGAGAGGAGGGAATAAGTGGTCTTCTGCGAAGAACGGGGCGAGGGAGAGGGCTAGATGAGGCTCGAGGAAGGTCAAAACACGGCGTATTCCAGCTATCGTGTGTGATACTCTTCGGCGTCGGAAGGAGCGATCGAGTCGTTCTTTGTCGAGTCGAGGGGGTTAGTCGACGGGACTGAAGGGAAGGCTCGGATCTCGTGGGAGGAGGTGGAAAAGATGGTGCCAGGACAAAGTCAAACTATTATTGGCTTCTCGACCTGTTCCTTCTGTTTCCGGGCGTTGTTGTTGTTGTTGTGTGGTGTGCGGCCTGCCTGGATTGACGCGGGAGGGCGAGGGAAGAGTCTTTATTGCCTACCAGAGCGAATAAATGACGTCTTGCTGGATTATGCGAGCGAGCGAGCGAGGAACCAATGAAGGATTCAAATGTCGAGCTCGTCAATTGTAACTTGAGAAAGGAATCCAACAGCACAACAATGGAATGAGGAGATATTAATGTTGATGAAGGCTGGCTCAGGCCTAGATGTGTGGTGGTGAGAGTAGGAGGGAGAGTGTGAGGTGTGGTGGGAAGCAGGAGAATAAGGATGGACGCGGGCTCTGGCTTCTGGCTCTCGCTCCTTGGAAGTTGCTGGGGTTAGGCGAGTAGTGAGGTGAGGTGAGGTGAGGTGAGGTGAGGATAAGATGGGAGGATTGGGGTTAGAGCGAGGGAAGAGAGTGGGGACGAGTTGAAGATGGTGCAGACAATTGAAATCAAGCCAGACCAGGATTGGAATTAGTTGAAGCGCGAAATGGATGGGTGAGTTGATAGCGCGGCAGCATGAGATGCACAGGAGGAGGCAAAGGCTGCAATGGCTGCAAAGGCAAAGGCAAAGCAGCATCAAAAAGCCATGGCACGAACCGGGGGGTTGCACGTAAGTTTAGTTACTTTGACATGGGTCGACATGGGTGGTACGAGGCCGCCTTGATCTGCCAAACATGGTGGTGGGTCTTGATATCCTGGTGCTGGAGCTGGTCCTGGTCCTGGTCCTAGTCCTGCTTCTTCTGCGCTTTGCTTCGCTCCTGGTCCGGACTCAACAATAGATTTCAGTTGGACTGGGCAAGGCTGCAAGAGGACAACACCAACAGGGGCGGCACTCTCATCATGATTCTCTTCCTCCTCCTCCTTCTCCACCACGACGACGACGACGCACATCTTCATGCTCTCCTCCTCTCCGTCTCGTCTCGAATCTTCTCCTCTTCTCCTCTTCCCCCAGCATTCCTCGACTCCATACTTTCCATCTCCTCGCCAAAATTGAGACTGAAACTAGAATGCCAAACTTTTCTCTCTTGTCTTTTAGTAATCTGGAGATCTAGCTCGCGCCCTAGCTGTGCCAACTACACGCCCGGTGTCGTGTCCCCGTGCTGCTTGCTGCGAATAGAGATGTCAATTCAAATTTAGTTTGTATTGCACTTTTGCAGCCTGCTCTGGACTGCTGTTCAAAAGAGGTGCAAAAGAATCCATCTCCAGCGCTCTCCGGCTTCAACGGGTCAGAAACAGCAGACACGGCACCCGTGCCGCAAGCAGAGCATGCCGAGTCCGAAGCCCCATTGCATCTTTGAGTGCATCATTGGCACATAGCAAAATAACCTCATGCCGTGCGTAATTCCGTCCGTACTCGAAGCGAGTGTAGGACAAATTGCTTTGTGGCAACCACCTTCTTTCCCCTCCTCTGACTCCAAAAATTCTGTTATCGCAACGGCCACAACAAACCACACATATTTCGAGTTTGCTGGGGTGATGGGCGATATGTGGCTAGGCTGCTAGAGGCTCTGGATCCCAGCAAATTTCTCGAGGAGGGTGGGACACAAGCAGCAGGATGTCTGCAGCCGTTGATTCGCTGTGCACCAGAGTGGAGAGGGGAACTTGGAAAAGTTGGCGTTGCCGGTTTGATGCCAAGTGCAGCCACATTAAGCTAACGCCCATCGGTCGGGCCATGCAACAAGCAGGCAGGCAGGCGTGAGCTGGGATCAAGGATCTATTCATGCTTGCATCGGTCTCTGCCAGGGTGGAGAGGGGAGGGGAGGGGAGGGGAGGGGATGCAAGGCTTGGCCCTTCCCTTCCCTTCGTTTGAGCGAACGGGCCAGCCATGGCAGAAGTGGATAAGGGAAGGAAGGACTTGACCTTCACTTACCTTACAAGGGCAAGGCCAACATGGAAAAGTCGGCATCCCATCGAATTGACACTACCACTCACAACCACTCACCACTCTCTCTCACCACTACACTGTCTCCTGCACTTCGCAGGCTCACACCAAGAGTGACTGCAGCCAGCCAAGCGTTGGAGAGCTTCACAATTCTGGTTGAGCCCGCTTACTGGTTGCTGCCAGATGAAGACGACATGCTGCTCAATATCCACAGATGCAGAGCAAGCAGATGCAGGCAAGTCATGGATAATGAGCGTGTGAGTATGATTCAAGAGCACTCAATCAAGTCATGCATTGCAGCAGGATGGCTGCTTCAGTGCATATCACTTTGCTTCACCACATAAACACTACTTCTCCACGAAGTCCTGTCTCTCTAGCTGGCTACCGGCATCTCTGGAGAAAGCCACCCCCAGATAAAACGAGAGCTATGGTGAGGGGTACAGACTCTTCGACAAGACCAATGGTCACCCAAGGATGCATTCTAGAAACTATTCTTCAGCCCTTGAATTGAATACCAATTGACGACGTTGACCATGAATCAAGAGTTGAGGCTTACACCAAAATGCAACTGTGTCTCATTCCACCAGAACGGCATACCCAAACATAAGATACTCACCGATATTCCGCATCCTTACCAAGCCAGTCCGTTCTCTCCTATCTCGGGGATCCAGCTATTATTAATAACCTCTCTCTATCAACCTCTACATCCCCATCTTTGGGCGCGTAGATTGATAACCAAAGGTCTGGTGGCCGTGGCCGTTTTCGCCTGTATTACAGAAAGTAATACAGCATCGGGCATAATAATTCGCCGCCGGATAAGGTGCGAATTCGAAAAGCCGGTGTCATCCACGAAAGATTACGATCCAGATTATAAATGATATGATTATTCTAGCGTTGTTGACACTCCGGTACTCGTACCTGTACCCCCATTCTCAAAAGCTTCCGTACCACAACCCCTCCACCCCTCCAGCACGGAGATGCCTACGAGGCAGGACCCCGAATCGAATCAACAGACCATTTGCGGGAGTTAGATACCACAGACAAGAAAGGTCTCGGTATATTCGGAACCACATCTGTGGGCTGACTGTCCAGATAACAGCTAAGATCCCACTTGTCTGGGCTCCTATCAACGATTGGTCCAAATCGAAGAATGAGGGGGATCACCAAAAGGTGGCATGTCTTCCCCTCCACCAACAACTCCAAACATAACGCACAAAACAAGCGGGTAAGAGCAAGGCAAGGTAAGTTAAGCACCCTTCCCTTCCTTATCAGAGATTCATCATCTTACCTTCCCTCCATCTGCAGACCCCGACCGAGCAGCTGCAGATGCTCTGCAGCTTCAAGTCAGGGTCTGGAGGCAAATGCGGTATCTGATACCAATGAGAAGCATTAGAACACGCCATCCTCAGCCTGTATGGCTGCTGGGCAATCAAGCGTGCATTTCAGACCATACCACCTCTCTCTCTTCTCGTTGCGTGTGCCGCCTCCTTCGCCAATAGCCACAGCCAATTCTCTCTCACCGTCGCGGCATCAAGATTCCAAAAACCGGATATCGGTTACCTTGGAAGACAGGCATTGAGATTGGATATCAAGCCTCCTTCCACTTACAAACAAACAATTTAGAGAAATGACACAAATGTGTGTGGGATGACAACTTCAATGCCAACTCCGGCTATCGAAGGGCAAAAGTGAGAATGAAATGAAATGAAGTTGAACACGGCGGCTATGATAGGAATGTACAATCACCGTTCCAACTCGCCGTCGCCTTCGTCCCCGAGAAACAAAACAGATCCCGTTCCGAAACTTCGCTTCCTTGCGCACATTCCGATGTTCTTCTCTTGGTAATTTCATGCCACGTCAATGGAATTGAATTTGCGACCACCTGACCCTTTACAAGCAAGGCATTACGGCAGAGGCCGTCATTGATGATTTCAGCATCGTCGTCGGCATCGTCGTCGTTTATCATATCATGGCGACTGGCAGAACATCCCTGAACCAGGTACCGAGCCCTCCGGAGCATTCCAGTCTCACCTCATCATCATCAGCCTCCACAATCAACATGGAACACCCAACCAAACCAAAACAACTATCGTGGGCCCACCATAACCGCCCACCAGGCCTCTCCATCAAACCAAATCAAGCCAAGAACCAAAGCCAAAGAAAAAAGCTTGGACTCTCTCAAAGTGGGCAGCTCGAGTGGGGGCCGGAGCTTCCGCATTTTAAATATCCTGGAGCTCCCCTCGTCCCCCCACTCTCATCGCAAACATCGTGATCATGATCTGATCTGACGTCCTCCCAAATTCCGCATGCCGAACTCGCACTTCACGATGTTTAAAAATGGCACAACTCATCCTCGCTCTCGGTACCTTCGCATCCGGCAAAATACAGAGGATCGGCCATGTACCTGATCAACACACCACCCTGACCTGAACAAATGAGCGGACCTGACCCGCGCGGGCGGAAGCCGCCATAAGCTTTGCTCACTACTCACATCAGATCTTCATCTCGAGTTTTCTCAGCCTCCACGCAATTATCATGTCATGAGATAAGATTACGCTGCGTGTTGCTGCGCGGCCGTTGTAATTATTTGCTTTTCTCCTAAGCACGCCGCCCACGCACGGTGAGAGACACGATGACCTCATAGCTGTTTCCACGCAACCAATCCCCCAATCTCCGGTTCCAAGGTTGCGCAGTGTCGTGACTGAGGCTACGGGGTGAGCTGTGCTGTACTGTGCCCCCCGTGATGGCATGGATTATGCGGGCTGGGACCACTGAATCAGGCATGGGGGGCTGGAGATGCGAATGTGACACTTCACCAATCGAAAACAGATCGCAGACAAGACACGAGAAAAGAAAAAGAGGAGCTTAAGATTTTATTTCAGCCTCGATCGTGATCGCTTTGATGTAAAGAGATTTCCAAGCTGAACAATTGACACGGCATGACACCACACGGCATGTCAAGAGCGACGAACAGCAATCCCGCGCGCTGGAGAGTCAGAACCTTTGATATCTTCACAGAGTCATGACCAGAGCTCAGCATCTCCTCGGACGACAACAAACGGCAGACGGCACACAAACGGCACTCACTCGTAAGATCAGCAAGGCCAAACTCAAAGTCTCAAAGTGAGAATTCAAACTCAAACCCAAAGTCATCTCACCTCTCTCATGCGAGGTCGCTTCCCATCACATCAACAAGATAGCGGTGAAGATGTAAGCTCCGATGAGGTTCTCTTCCTTTCACCGGCGACGCCTCCGTCTCCTACGATCTGACCAACCAGCTCCTCTCGTTACAGGTTTATTTAATGGAGACGAGATCATCGCATTCTGGACCCCGCAAAGTTGAAACAAAATTCATCACGGCTCCATCCATGTCTCCTCTTCATCTCATCCTCCTTGCAGTTTCTTCTCCACCCCGCTCCACTCCTCTCCGCTCCGCTCATGCACAGCTCACCACACCAACCGTGCACCTCTTCCCTCCCTACCTCCCTTGTCCCATCTAGTAATCCCTGTCCCTCTCGCTACACAAATATGCACTTCTAACTTCCAACTTTCCAAGGATGCGATTTGAAGACATGCTAATCATCACCCTAGCAAGCATCCTACGTAGCATCCTAAGTCGGGAATCTCTACGCGAGCCTTCCCACATTCGCTCATTCACCCACTAACACCTTCATCCAATCACAACCACAAAACTACGAGAGAGAGAAAAAGATCAGGTTCTTTTGCGCGCTGATGTTTTGCGCCACACTTTGAACTTCGCGAATGTTTGACCGGCGCGCTGGGAGCCTGAGACACTCTTGGAGACGACGCTTCGACGCCACAGCGCTGATTATCTATCTTTGAGGAGATAGATCCGATACGAAGACGCAATTTATCATACCTTCGGAAAGTTGAAAGCGATCGACGATGCAGCAACAATTTTGAGTCAAAACGGCTGCAGATTTACCTCCGTACAGCCTTGAGTGGAGAGTCCGCCGCGCGGTTATCCGCCACAGCCAAACCATCTAGAGTTTACTGTTCAGCCAATCACTTACTACTTGTCCTTAGTTTCCGTCCTCAAAATTCATGGATTCGACTTCAACTCAGAAGAACCAGCAAGCCACTCCGGGCCCGGCATCTTCTTGGCCCCTTGATGGAGGGAGGAAGTTTACGTTAGCAGTCCCACTTCAGAGCGGAGCCGGCTCAGGGGTAGGGGGTGAGTTTGTTGAAAACTCTAACTTCAACACGCCTACGCCTGTCCTAGTCTTGACGCGGAGGATCAAACAGCTCTCTCCAGTATCTCCTCCATCTCCGTATTTTGTTGAAACTCCACACAGAATAATGATGGGGAATGGAGTTGATAAGCTGCTCCAGATTTTTGTTTGGATGGTTTTGTTGGTTCCATACAGATACCGTACCGGACACCTAGATTAATCTGTAATTGGTATCAATACTGCAAGCCAAGTGGTTCTCTACATAGTACAACACTACCTACATGTACCCCACCACCGCGAATGATGTCGTGAGTGGGTGTAAAGCCGGCGTAATGACGACATTACATTTCGCTTTGCTTTCGTTTCCTTCATAGCCGAACCAACGAGATGGCGCGCAATACAATGCGATCGATTCCCCAATTCTCCCCCAGACAAATGCACACAATAATCAAATCTCCAAAATGAAGCATCGTGAACCCAAACACCAACAACAAACCACCAAAGGCACTAAAATAAAAACCCTAACAAACTAAAGCCCTGTCACCGACATTCAGGGTCCAACCCTAAACAATTCTCACTTCCCAAAGCAGTATTTCCTCCCGGCGCACCCAACAACCCAACACACCCTCTCGCTGCAAAAATACCTGAAGATCTCCCCTCCTACTTCCGTAAGTAGTCTCAACGAGGGAATTCGGCTTGATGATCGCGATGCTGAGAACAGACGGCTTCGACGGCATAGGTACTGGCGCATACAGTAGCATTTGCTAAGGGCAAGGTGGGGTGTACTCTGCAAAGTCTAGACCTGGTGAGAGCGATTAGTGCTATGCGAGGTCGCACAACGGAGCTGTGAGCTAGATACATGAATCGCTCGACGCGCAAACGGAGAAGGGATGGGATTGGACTGATTGGATGATTGGATGGGAGAGAGATCCGGCTTTTGAGAAGTGAGAAGCGGGTGGTTATGATTATTGCTTTGGTGGGGGATGGGGTCCGGCAATTGAATATGGTCTTCTACTTTTGGACGTGGATTTGTTTACCCATGGAGGGGAAGTCCGAGAGAAGGGGCTTCGCTTCGGCTATAGAACCTGTCTGGCTGTTTGTCAATAGGAGTCAGCTATCCTTCGAGATGACAAGTTGGCCCATGCCCAAGCTCGAGCTGAGCAACTTTGAGGGAAAGCAGCTGGCAATATCTCACCGGTATATGAAGCGGTGATATGAAGGCCACTCAATCTCAGTTGGTTCTCGTACTGTAGCCGCTCAAGCCTCTGTCAGGAGAGTTTAGTAGACCAGCCTTCCTTGAACCACCTACCTTAGTAGCCGACCCGCGCGACTCAAACATGTATGTCTGTCACTTTGCTACTAACTAACGTCTTTGCAGCCGCTATGCATTTTCTGCATGTCAAAGCATGGTCTCGACTTCAGCCTCTTTTCTTTTCTGTTATATAAGAGGAACTCTCGCTTCGATTGTGGACTTTTGGGGTTTCGGCGAGCTCCGACGTTGCTGGATTCTGCTCTGTCGTATTTTTTTTCGCTTCTGAGATTTTTCTTTATAGATGGTGAATCTTATATTTTTGTCCAGGACTTGAGCTAATACTCGGACTAGTCTTCACTTGGTTCCTGGAAAGCACAGGACTGTGTGATATCTCTTGGCCAGAGGAGGAGTGAACGAGGAGAAGCCCGTGCTTCTTTGGCTAGACTGGTCATCGAGTACCGAGAGATTGAAAGCTCTTCTCTATGATTCGGAAACTTCTGACAGAGCTAGGTGATGTATCTGATGTACCAGTGCTACTCTCGCGGCCGCGTTTGACGCCCAATACATCCAGCACGGGCATTGTATCCCTTAAAGACAACCTCGACTCCACCTTCCCTTCCCGATCATCTCCATCAGTTCATGCAGCAATTATCAAAGTCTGCTTGCAGCCTACCACCAGACGGGCAAACACCGCGGAATGAAAGCGTCTCCAGTACACAAAAATGTCACTGCCGCAGAAATAACGAGGCAAAGAGCTGTCATGATCACAACACCACCTCGCGGATCCGCGGAGACTTTGATCTACGGAGCTTTCTCCCAGCCTACCAACCCCATCTGAAAATAACCCTGCCATATTAATCCTTACATTCAAGGGTCCAAATCATCCCATTAGATAAGGAAAAAGACCCTGCATATGCCGGAAGCCTGGAGCTTGCATGTCAAAAGAACCCTTGAAAGGAGGAGCATCGACGATGAGGAAGGAGCAGCAGTTCGCGGCTTGCCAGCTGCCGGAAGCACTTCCTCTTCCTCTTTCTCCCAAGGCTGCCATCACGTCCACTCTCCCTCGGTCGTCCAATCCCACAGAAAGGAAGACAAACGCATGACAGGAATTCGCAATCGTTCGCCATTGATCCCTCCTACACATCGTAAGATCGGCCTTTGCCCAGCTCTCATGGCATGGCCCGGCTTCGCTCAGCATGTGAAAAGAGCAAGGCTCAGCATTGAGCACGCAAGCAAGCGGGTCCGCTGTGGCCGCCCGAAGAGTGAAGGGTATCGGGATCGTACGACACGGCAACAGCTGACGATGCCGAAGCATGTCAGCTTTCCCATTCCACGGGTGAGGTGAGATGAGTAATGAGAGCGGGGGAAAAGAATGACTCAAGATCAGGAGATGAAGAGAAGTGGAATTTAGAAACTCGCAATTCTTAAGTATGGGAATGAGAACACGAGTGCGAAGATGGTAGGTAAACAGAGCTTCATTTTGCGGTGGGCAAAGATGTCACTCATCCCCAGCCTTGCGAGTCTTGCGCCAGGCTGGGCAAAAATGAAGATAAGGTAATGAATGATCATACGAGGGAGGCGAAATGGAAAACTCTCTATCGTCCCATTACAATCTCTCTTATCAATTGATAACAAAAGTACTTAAACAACAATTTTATTGCATAAATACGAAAATCCATGGCTTCGTGAATCTATTGATGTTGAAAGAAGAAGTGAAACTGAAGCCTCGCGATGCCATGTGGTACAAATAAACTTTTCGACTCGTCTAGGAAGCCAGATGACGATCAAGTACCTTTTTAGACTGACAGATGTCACGATACTTCCGTCATCTCAGAGACCAGGATTTCTTTTTGAGATTTGAATAATATTACTAAGCCTAACTTGGCCCTGCAAGCCCGCCTCGCATGATTCTTGACCTGCCTGAATCTTGAAGGCTGAACCAACCCCTCTTTCTCTTCTTCAGGGTCTGTAAGACATGCTGAAGTTGGCGTTCAGCCACTGTATGCAGTGCTGTTATTGTGTTACCACAGCTTAATCAAGAGTGGCTGCGTCGGCTAGATTGATGGATTGAGGTGCATAACGTTCTGTATGATCTGGAGATTGATTGATACATAGATTCCCCAGGCAAGATGAGAGGATATGAGATGTCATGGTGATTAAATCTCAGGCTTCCCCGCCCTCAAGCTTCGTTTCAAGATGAGGGGTACTGAGAGCTGTCACGTCTGAGAAGAGGGGTGCATATGCAGAACACATAATCCTTCTCTCTGCTATGATCATTAATCCTGCTTCTTTGGCCTGTGAGAGGGGAAGTGATATCTTGGAGGGCTACGGAGCTGTCCCCTATTTCAATGTGTCGAATCGGGAAATAAGTCACTTGTAAATTGTGCAGAGAGCACATGCAATGATTATTTCGAGAATGGACTGCAGGAAGGATCAGCAACTGCTGTACCACAGTTTCAAACCCGCCTCAAACCCGACCCAACCTTGTAAACCATCCAAGATCCAACGACCAAACTCGCTTCTATGTTTTCTCACCACCGGGCTACCGAGTTTCCTATTAGAGCAACCCCGTTATCAGAGCCTTCTCTCCATTTCCGATATCAAGCCCCGATGAGACGGAAGAGGTATTTAGTCAGACAAAGGCAAAAGTTCTCTTATCTCACTCACCGCTCCATCCCGAACGTCGGGACGGACAGGGGAGCGACATCGCATCGCTGAATCTCTCGCCCTTTGACCAATTATATCCTCAAGCAGCCCATCCAAACACGAAGCTCAAGCAGTCAGAGAAGAGAGAAAATTCTCTTCGCCATACTATTTCCGATCTGATCTGAGACTCGAAATGGACTGGCTAGACCTTCCACTTCCACTTCCACTTCTGGGCAGGATGATTCGCGCGGCCAGGGTACGAGGAAAGGCAAGGTTCGAATTGGTGAGGAAGGGATCTCCGTTGATTATTCCTCGCTCCCGCAACGGGCACTATTTTAGACTTTTTTCATCCTCCTAGCCTACTTGGTTAGTGAAGGGGTTTTGTTTGGCCTCTGGATTTCGACCTTTGGTGTGGTGTGGAGGGGCTGTCTGGCTGTTTAGACGCCCTGAACGTTCCCTGAACCCTTCCCTTTCTCACTGACAGCAGTGGAGGGGTCGGGGGTCTGGGGAAAGACGGACACCAGCCACCACCGCATCGCACATCAAAGTTTCAGCAGCTTACCACACCACACCATCAGCGAAACTGTTGAGCAACTCGCCACACGACGAACACCCCATTATTGCTAAGAAGTTCGAATCTTTGCTCCATCGTACCCACAAAGCCGCAGCGCCAATTCTCCGACTCTATCGAAAATGGGGATCATGGATCGCCATGGGGGTTGGTGAGAAAGTGGATCAAAGTGATATTTGAGCTTCATCAAGAGACACGGCAGAGGATGGAATGGAAGGGAAGGGTCTTTCCAAGCGCCTGCATATCGCTGCAGGATTGCATCTTCAATCTCTGCTAATGCGTGCTTGCAGAGGAGGCGTCAGGGTTCGCATATGTAGGAAAATTAACAGCTTAACAATGTACGTACAAAATGAAGATACTTCCATGAGAAGTTCCCCCATCCAAGTCAACAACAACCTCATCGTAAATTACAAAGCCCTATCTATTCCCCTGCCACCCACCATCGCTTCCCCCTGAATGCGAAGCGAGGCGCTACGAAATGGTTGCAACCACCACAGTGCGCCCTCAGGGCTGGCCAGCCTGCTGCCAGCGCAACCCACAAACACTTACAGCCTTCTGTTTATATCACCAACATGCAATTAATATGTGATCGGAGCATTGAGCCACTCAGCGCAAAGGAGACAATCATGTTGCATAGGCTTCACGGACACGTAGATATGGTAATTGCGAGGAACAGGATGCGATTGTCCTCGCTTGAGATGGTAGACATGGCCAGCCATGGCGATAGCCGTCCAACATCACAACCTCCATGATCGCACTGCAAAGAAGCAGGAAGAGGGTTGCAAGATGATGCCATCTCGTCCGCAATTCGGGATCTCGAGTCGATCGTACCGACCCGTGCGGACCGAAAATATCGACTTGGCGGCTGCACGTAATGATGAAAGAGGAGGTCTCGCTGAAATCAAATGTATTGAGGGCTTCGTACCCACATTGCCTCATTCCTTTCCATGCCGCCGCCGCTTTCTGTTGAGGCTTTTGATGCTTTGCTGCTTATGGGGCGTCGCGACGTGCGTAGGGTGTCAGTGGGTGTGGAGACGAAACTTGGCGGGGAGGAGGGGGAGCGAAGCGAGTTTTTGACATGTGAAAGTCGACCCCTCGTTCATGATGCTGCATGTCTCACTTGCTGTGGCTAATTCGACATCAAGAGAAGAATGGATGGGGTAATTGGATGTAGGAATTGCACTTTGCTGCTGAATAATTGAAGATCAATGGAGCTTGTTTGAATCATGACATTGCGTAGAGCGTATATACTCTCGCTACAAAAGTGGGAACGGTAAACAAGAGGGAACGAGTAATGCAGAGGCGGTGAGGAAGGAGCTAGATGTTAGATACCAAGGACGTTTGAGCTTTGTGGAAGCTATAGCTGCACATCATCACAGCTCTCCTTAAGCAGGTTTTTGCGGGGAAAGCAAGATGCAAGGGAGCTATAGCTCGTTCTAAGTTTGTTGAAGGCACATCCAGGCTTCTCTCGATTTCTCATCACAACCTGCAGTCGTGTGTGTGGATAGAAGAGTCAGTCTAGACGCCTCTTCACTTCGCCAACTCGGATACCTCCAAACTCCGGATCCAATATCCTAAATCCAATCTAGAATCCGCCTTCATCCTGCCTGAGTAATGGGTGCAGTGCGCCATCTGCATGCTTACGCAGTTGTTTCCCCGCAATTGAAATGCAGAAGTGTAAATGGCAAAAGCCAAATCTGAATCTCACCGCATATTGCAAGTTGTCTCGTCTCGTCTGGACCGAGAGTTTCGTTTCGTCTCACCTTCACCTGCCTGGTTTTTGCAGAATGCGGGGTTTCAGCTCTCGCATCTGTGTGCTGCATCTGTCGTGCTATTACGAGAAATCCGGGGTAAGAAAGAGGGGTCTCACGAGATGAGGCGGCATGTTGATGTGTCAGGTGTCTCTCACGTGGAACGTCGCACACGGTGAGGTGTGCCTGAACACAGCATCTTCCTCGCATTTGAAAGATAATCACTCCGAGATAGGTTGTTTCTGGTTGTGGCTGCCAACCTCGATATTTCGTTGTTGTGAGACGGGAGGTGGTGAAACATATATCTTCCGGTTGTTAATCTTAGGCTGGTGGGGGTCTGCTGCCTTGATTGGGGGGCTCTTGTGAAATGAGTGGTTGTTCTCGTCGACTTAGTCGTTGTTGTGTTACTTTTCTCGGGCCTTCGGCGTCGGTTGAAGAAGGCTAGTAAAGGAGAGAGCGTTGCTGTGCTACCTGAGTTCGAAAGCTGGATTGTGAAATCCGAAGCCACGGCTATACTTGTGTTTCACAGCATTGCAGCTTACATTATTTTGCGCATAAGTGGTGTAACTTGCCATGTTATGCCATCTGATACTACGAGTAGGTGGGATTTTCACGGCGATCGGAATTGGATGGCTCAAGTCGGGCGGCGACTTCACTTCGCATAATCAGATTCCGAAGAGAGGAATAGGCCACGAGAACTTCACCATTACAGCCACTGACCTCAAGACTTGGGAATCACTGGAGATCTTCCACCGACAATTAGTGTCTGTCGCCAAAATCGGAAGGTTCTATCCCACTATCTTCATTCCAAATCATCGCTTAGCAATCCCCACTTAAACGACGTCGAAGAACTTCATGATTCTCCTCCAAAAATAGGGGTCCTCGATAAACACCACTTTTCATGTGCCTCTTCATCGCGGATTGTCGATCTTGAAGCCATTCTTGAGGGGTCCAGATAGTGTGAAGCTATGGACGTCTTTAAAATACTTTAAAATAACTAAATATGAAGCAGCATCGGTGTGATAGCACCAGCGCCAGAGGCTGACACTAAGAATCCCCGCGCCGCAGATCGTTGAGCGCCATCATTATCCTAGACCCTCAACGCCGCTCTGATCATCACAACGTGGCGTCTGCCAAAGAAGGTTTTGCAAAAACAAGATTTTGCGAGGAAATGAGCATCTCCGTGGATGTCGCGGTTGACAAGAAAATTTCTGAAGCATATGATTGTCGTGTGGCTCTTACACCAAACATGTCTTTCCCTACCTTTTATCAAAATGATAGATACCTTTTTGCCTCTCTCCCATGTTCTCGGCGGATGGAGAACGGGTCGGGGCGTGCTGTGCTGTGCCGAGTTGGTTGTCGGCTATAGCGACTGATGGGTGTATTGTAGCTTATGCCAATTGGTGAGTTCGAGGAGGAGACATGTCCGGAGTCAGCAGGGCGACTGTAAGAGGCGTGAGACGGAGTGGGGGGTTGATGCCCAATTTAGAGGGGTTGCATTAAGCGAGAGCTGTCGAAAAGGGGGGGGGAACTGGGCTTCGGTTAATTGTTTTGATCCCATGACGACTTCTAAGAGTCAGAGTGAGTATGCTGCCTCCAAAGCTCACCTTCCTTCTGATGGATTCGGCGAGATGCAGTCGTTACACTCAAAATCGCTCATGAGGGTGTAACAAATGTGCGCTTCACATGGAAATTGGACTGCCTGGCGCATCGTCTGGACGCAGCATTTGATTGGATCGAGTTGTGCTGAGCTCATGCCTAGCTAGGCAGGGTGTTCCATTATCAGTTGAAGAAATCAGAGTTCAGGATACTCGTCTTCATTGTCAGCGGGCATTGAGTATCAGGTGAGACATCATAGTCCTCCAATTCTTGCTCTCCGTCAGTGTCAGCTTCGTTCTCACGTATCTTGTTACACTTGAGCGCTCCAAGTTCATGCATTTCATGATCTCGCTGTTGCTAGGAAGGTTTTTCTGATGATTACCATGCCTAACTTCTGATGGATTGAAATAGCCATACTATCAATCATGTAGGAGGGGACTCACTCTGTGTTTGAAAAAAGTAATAGTTCTTTGCTCTCAAATATCCGCTCAAAGGTTCGGTTGGAAGATCGCTCAGATAAAACAACGACTCCGTTGCTAAGTACATCCTCCCTTGATTGTTCGCAAAAACATGTCTGAGTACGCCGCATCCATTACCATTTCTTCGCCCCTTTGACGTGTCGTATCCTGGAATGAGATAATTATTATTCAATTACCACCTTACCCATTCCTCAATCAGCCCTGTTTTCCCCTTCTGAAATCTCACGAAGCACTTTCGTTCGCCAGAAACAAACGATTTGTCCAAGATGTGGATCCGTGCTTGCATCGGCACATTTTGCGCCCTTGAAATTGGACCCAGCCCATCTTCTTCAATCTCCATAATACGCTGTGCGATAGCAGCAGAGACATCAGAGTCCCATATACCTTCCCGTCTCGCTGAATTCGAGAGAAGAGCAATTGCCTTCCGTCGAACGATCGGATCCCTACAGCGACAAGCAGCGTTGTAAAGTGACGGGATGACAGTCATATCAAAGCTACAATATGGCCTTTGCTCAACTTCAGAGCAATTTGTAGCTTTGAGTAAACTTGCGGCGAGGATGATCACTCGTTCAAAGTCTGCTGTCAGGCCATCATACTCTGTCTGATCATTGAATAATGTTGAGGCGAGCATGATGCCTATCGTAATGTGCTGCATTTTCAACAAGATTGCGCACCGAAGGTCTCGTGGTGTCAATGGATCTTTTGGTTCCTTCAAGAATGCATTCGTGGTTGCGAGCCATCGACCTAGCTGCTTCGTGTGCTCCATCTGCGCAACAAGAAGTTTGTCCGGCGTCTGGCTCGTGACACTCCTTTCTGAATCGAGTCGAGCTGTTTCGCGGTACTGGCGGACTCGCTGCGTGTATCGTACTACAGTAAGGACTTGGGACTGTAAGCTGTTGTTTGCTTCAGTCATTGTCGAGAATTGCTTGGGAATGAGCGATTCGGTTGATAAATCTTGGTCCTCGAGAGGTGATTCACAATACAAGTGGCGTCGAGGGAAGTATGTTGATGCTTGCATATCTAGGTGACTGAACAGAGGTATCAAGGTATGGTGATCTAACGTCCTGCCCCTCGTGGATATCAAATCTGTATCGAGGTCTGGTCTATTGAAGCCCATGGACCCCAGTATTTTGAGCCCACTCTCTAGATGCGCCAAAGCAGCGTTGTGATTTCCCTGAAAAGTCTCTAAGCAGACGAAGAGCAAACAAGACATGAGGATTGCTTCTTCTGAACGGGGCCTAGAAGATGTCGATGGCTTCGTCAGATGGCCGATGGCCTTGTTACTCTGCTGCAACGCAAATTGGCGTTTTGCTGACATCTCCGCATTTCCAAGTATCACAGCCCCCCCTTCTCGATATATCTCATGCAAAGATCCCAGTGCAATGATTGCATGCAGGATTGCTGGTTCCGAGTGACTTGCTTGAAGCAGAAGGCCATCCCAGAATTCTGACCGGAAGAACCCAGACATCTCAATAGCGGTTCTGTGGCGAAAGAAATTAAAAGATCTTCTTTCCTGGCTATTGCCAGGAATGCTGCCTGCAAATCCTTTCGCGATGTTCCGTCCTAATAACAAATCATTGCCTCGAGAGCATGTTTTTGCCATGTCGCCTGTAGTGCCTTTGCTTCCGTACCCATCACATTTCCGACCTGTGCTGGTACATCTCACGCAGAATGGTTTAACCTCATCGCATTTGATCCTTCTGATTCTGCACCACTGTTAGACTTGTGACACCATCAACACAATCCGATGAATGGGGCTTCTCACTTGCACGTAATGCATCCTGTCTTCGTCTTCGGCTTTCGTGCCCGTTTCGTCGATATCTCGGACATTTCAGAAGCTTGTTTGAACTTGCTGTCAATTAGTGGAGAGCTTTCTGATTTTATATCACAATCGATGTCATACACAGACCCTGGGTGAAGAATATAAGGCTGACACGCAGAGATTACATGCTGCGCCGCTTGAGTGGTGCACGTGATCCTAAACGAACCAGCGAATAGCTTCGGAGTTCCCAAAGTCGGGAATCATCTATTGATATCTCTGTTTGATTTAATCAGTCAATGGATAAATACAATGCTGGATGTCTTGTTGTTCTCGCTTGATAACGTATCGTACTGTCCTAAGAGAACGGGTGAACAAGGGGACATCCTCCATGACATACATGGGTCTCTCCAGGCATGGTCGTAAATATGGCCTCAAGTTTCACACAATAGATAGACAGCTTATCCAATCTACAGACTCGATTTCTGAATTCTGTCTGGAAATTTTGTCGGTCACAGTTGTGATTTCATATTTCTGTTCAAGTGATTGGAGGTCTTTAAGCTATGTTTGGAACCCGCATCGATAGAGACTACGGTCGAAGGTGCTCTTGGGTCAACTGGTAGAGTCTATAAATGGCAATTATACATCTTATTCAAATGTACTTCAAATTCAACCAATTGACTTGATCTACAGCGAAATGTAGCAGGTAGCAGAAAGCTTGATGATTCGACGGAAACATTATTTCGACTACCAAGTGGTCACTTCTCACAATAAACCGGCAGTAGATCTTATCGAAAGTCATTGAGAGGGCATCGGAGATATCATTAGACTTGTTTAATCGAGTACAACCTCATTGCAATATGAATCGCGATACCAAAAGGCAAAAACTAGCCAGATCGCAACGTCCTCAAATATGACCAATCTACCCCTCCGAATTCCAGCCAGTACAGCACCATGATACCCCTTCATATGTCCTCACTTCGTTGATAGATCTTCACTGAATTGATCAGCCACTAGTTACACCTATAGTCAGTCCTCGTTCTACTTTCCAACTTCAGTCTTGAATAATTCTTTGGTCACTTACATATGCATCATCGTATGCGTGTGGATTCTCGGCAACATATTCCTCTCACTTCGATCAGGAAAGTTAGCGGGAGACAACACGATACCCACAGTCTAGAACCATGAAGAAGAACGGCTAGCTTGGGGTCCATAACGTCGAGTAACCAGTCTTAACCGAGCAATCTGTCCATGTTGACCACGATCGGCCTCCCGCAGCTGCTCCACAGAAGGTCGTGTCAAAAAACTGATGCGGCAGACTTAGCACGAAGCTTATCACTCAATGTTTGTGGACTCACTATCGTCTGCAGCTGGAAGCTCTCCTCCAGATCGCAGTGGCCATGCCGACTGTCAAAATTCGCGGTTGGCAAGCCCCACTTGCCTGGATTAGGCTTGCCTGCAAGGATATCTGCTGGAATGGATTTCCGTGGGAAGAAAAATATCTTGATGAAACGACGCGCCCACTGCATTGCATACACGCCTCCTCCTTGGGCATTGAACGAAGCGCCATAACTCCCCTCCGGTGCCTGAACACTGCACCCCGCCCCAGCAGAGAGGTTACAATCATAATTTTCATTGTTCGGAACCCCCTTTTGCTTGTCAGGTGGAGATTTAAAGGGTACAGCTGCAGCTCGTATGGAGTGATATATAATTCCGAGTGATGTCATTGAAGCCCTCAAGAATGTCGATTTCGCCGTAAATTCCAGGAGCAACGTAATTGTGGAAGGTCCAGCTACATGTTGTGAGCTAAAGCTTATATGACAGACAGTGAGCTTACAACGCAGGCCAGATACCACAATCACTACCAGGCATGTGTGCGAAGTCTCCAATCAGCAAGCCATGTCGGAAGGCGTCTTTGCTTTCGAGCCAAATACTCTTGCGTCCCCTCGATGTCAGAGGTATGATAGAAGTGTTGTCTACTGACATGTAAATTTGGTTGCCGATGATCTTTGTCAGGCCGAGAGATAGAGAGTCGTTGAGAGACTGGTAGTCAACGAATCCTTTGGTTGGGTCTGGGAGCTAGAGGCTGTCAGCTAGCTAAGCAAATCTCCAAATGGCTACTCACGTTCTCGAATATGAAACTGGAGTACCAATTTGTGTAGTTGAAGTTGTGAACGAGGGTATAAGCTGGAACGAGTGCGAAGTAAAGGGTGGATACCACTGCAACGACTACAATGTGGCTAGTCTTTGGAGCCATGCTTGAGGCGATAACGTCGGTGCGACCGGATGACGCTTGTAGATGAGGGAAAAGACCGAAGCGATAACTCAGGTTTTCAAAGTTGTAATCTTGGACTTTCAGCAGATTGAGAAGAAAATTTGAAGTGGGAAGCGTGAGGTTGGAGGATCTCGCTTAGCTAAGACCGTTTCCGGCAGGATCCACCGGAGTAAACATGGCAGGAGCTGACCGCGATTAGACCTGATACTGCAGCACGTGTTGCGATTCATACCGATAGACAATCACGTTTCAGAAATCTTGGTCTTAGACAAGCTCCAGCAAACACGTCCTCCATCAACTTTGAAGCATCGAGGAACAGATCGGGACTCGGTGAAAGCATGAGCTTGACAAGAAAATGGTCAGTGGATAGAGGCAGTGACGTGATTGATTGAGAATAATAACATGTTTGTCTTGAATTACAGTTGGGAGTTCTGAGGCTTGTAATTTGCAAACTGCGGCCAAATTTGAACCACAATAGTAAGTGTATTGGTCGTTCTATTTGATGATGAGTGAATCAAACCCATTGCACCTAGATCGAGGCCAAGACGAACTTACAAAGCGTTTTGGAATGAAAGAAATGTCCGCATTTTAAGACTTGTACAACAACACTAAGCCACATCACCAAGATTTCACTGCTTTCACCCGAGATCCGAGATGTGCATAAGCGAAGTACCCAGCAGATCCGAGTCTGTAACGGAGAAATCGCGTGATGAAGAGAATGGGAGCTTCCAGCATCCAAGCTAGAACAAAATTATATGAGACCTAAAACTCAATTTATTCAGGCCCAACGGGGCTAGCTCCAAAGTTTCTCATCCAAGCTATCTGCTAGCTAGACTTCGAATATCCCTTCCACTCCCCTTCGAACGTCTTGAACGTGTACGGATACGGTAATGGACATAGCGTATGCGGTCAGTTTGGTTGGCTAGAATCTCTTTACAATGATTCAATCTTGATTTGGTGTCCATTTATCTCTTTACAATGATTCAATCTTGATTTGGTGTCCAATTTTCTCCGCTCTGTTGGCCAAATGGAACATGTTCGAGAGGGTGGTAGGGATATTTATCGATTATGTTGATCCTTTCAAGCGCGCAAAATACACCACACATAAAACCCTTTATCGAAGTAACCATCAACACGTAGTGCTGTGACTCCTCTTAGTCGTCTCTCAATCGAAGATCTCGGAGCCAGGAGACATGGTTGTGCGTTCTTAGAGGAGAGAATGATGTGGATTATGAGACAGAACGTTTCCAAAGCAGCGGAATTGGCTCTGGCGACGGGCAGAATAGATTTAAATCCTCGCTGGGTCAGTCAATTGATCAGTACCCGAGTCTGACCTAAATTCTATACATGCATTTTTGTCCAGACGAGAAGGACAACACCTTCTGATCTCTAACGATTCGGCTTTCAACTGCATGTCAAGATTGCAGAATCTGTCCAGATGAGAATAGAGTCGGGAAAAAAACATCTCTAAATAAATCAGATCATGTATAATTGGGTTTCCTTCCGAGTTTGCACGCCATGGGGCCAATCCGTGAGCAACCTACAGTGTCACGTGACTACAACATTGTCCTTGTGGTTCATGAGAACCAGAACTTTTTCAATTCAATATACCAAAACGAAAGAACAATTCTAGAGGAATATTGACGTTCTCAAGATCATCGAATTCTTTGTGGTGATGCCGTTTGCAGCCACCGAATGCCACAACCCTTGCACAGCCTCAGCCTCGTCAAAACATGGGCGGCCGCCTAAAACGCGGGTTACATTCACGCGACAATCAACTACTTGTACACGTCAAACGCCATCTAGAATACTGCAGCTTTCACATTCATGCAGACTATTACACTGAATAAGAACAAAGTCGCTCATTCAAAGGACACGGGTGAGAAAAGAGAGCCTCCGACAATAACTTGGATCATCCCTTGCCCAAACGACAGCCTCCCCTTAAAATCAGATGTCCCGAAGAAGTTCACGCCTTGCCAAATCAATCTTACCTATCGCAAAGAAACCACGTACAAGTAAAATGGACAGCTTCCGTCTTCCAGGTACCGATATACCTGTGAAACTGATCGATGATCTGTCCAAAGATGAGGTGTTGGAGTTTCCAGCATTCAAGGTAAGCCCCAGCTCTAAATTTTGCCCTTGCAATTATACTAATTGACTCAGAACTGGATCGAGCTTCTGCAGTCAAACATGAGCCTCCAGAGCAAACCCGAACATGTCTATCACAAATCTCCTTATGTCCTGCGCGACATCAAGATCCAAGCTCTCGATCGCTTCGGCAAGCGCATCGGATTCATGAAGATCGTGGCCAATATCACCAACTCCGAATGCGAGTTCCTGCCGGGCGCCATATTTCTCAGAGGTGCCAGCGTCGGTATGCTGGTTCTTCTTCAACCCGATGACTTGCCAGCTGGCAGCCAGGACGAAAAGCACGTGATTCTGACTGTGCAAAGTCGTGTTGCAGCTGGCGGTCTACAATTCGTTGAGCTACCCGCGGGGATGGTCGACAGGGGATCATTCGCGGGAACTGCTGCAAAAGAGATCCAGGAAGAGATCGGTTTGGAAATTCCTGAGGATGAGTTGATTAACTTGAGCGAGATGGCAATCCCGCCTTGCCCTGAAGGAGAGGAGCAAAGTCCAAGAGCCATGTTCCCAAGCTCTGGTGGGTGCGACGAGTACATTCCGATCTTTCTACATGAGAAGAGAGTTCCGAGAGAGCAGTTGAAAGAGTGGACTGGGAAGTTGACAGGTTTGAGAAGTGAAGGAGAAAAGGTCCGTAAAAGCATGCATCCTCCCTTTTCATTCACTGATAACCCGAGAATGCAAGACATATACACAGCAGCAGCTTACTGACTTTTGATGATGCAGATCACACTGAAGCTAGTAAAGTTGGAGGATTTGTGGCTCGAAGGCGCACGAGATGCGAAAGCTTTGGCGGCATGTGCCCTATACGATGGCTTAAAGAGAAGCGGAAAGTTATGATTGCTAGCAAGTCAGTATCAACCTTCGGACTTACATACCATGCTTCAATCAGCCAGATGGTCACGGGGCCTTACAAGCATCTCACGTCAGCTATCCAAGAGTGTTATTTGCCTCTTTTCACTGAGCAGGGGTCATAAGCCTTTCAATCGCAAGATCTTCAAACTTTTTGTATTGGGAAGTCATGCTGCGAACCCTCTCACTATTGAAACCAAGAGAACGAGAGCTCGTCTGACTAGTGTCCACGAGCATGAAGCACTGCAAGGTTGATGTGACATGCTGGAGAAGTATGTGATATTATTCAGACACATCACGGTATAATCAAGGCACAGGTACCAGAAAAGAGTCTGTTGAGACCTCACCTACCACGACTTTGTCTCTCGTAGAGTCCTCGACCGTTTTAGTGCTTCATAAAGAGACCAGGCTGCCAGAGTCTTGGCATCCCTTGCCCCAACCTTCCAAAGATCTTCATATGGCAATATTCTGACGGTGATCATCTCAGATTCTCCTGTCCTCGTACCGCTCAGCCTCCCTTTCAACGACTCGATCTCTTGCCTATCAAGAATCTTCTCCCACAGAAAGATCGCGATGAATTCATCACAGCCGCCAGGGCTCGAAAACATCCCAATTTGTAGTTCCTCCTGGGAGTCCAGCCCTTCGATCTGGTCCAATGCGAGCTTTGTCAGGTCCTGCAACTCATTTGCATGTACAGTAAGCCCTGTTTCTTCTCGTATTTCGTTGGCCGCAGCGCCACGAAAGGTTGAGTTGTCATCGATCATTCCAGCTGGGATCTCCAAGAAGCGTTGACTTCCTGACGGAATCCGTGGCTGCTCTGTCATGATAACCCATCTCTCCGTATTCGAGTCAGATGGTCGAAGAATCATCAACATAGCGACACTCCCTCCTCGCAAAAACACAATTCCTGGCAGCGTAGAAACCTTCTTGCTTGGACGCGCCTCATTTTGGACGAGGGCTTTGAGTTTCACGAAGCCGAGTTTCTCTCCAAAACGATCGACAGATTGAATCGTGACAGATTTGAGTCGATATGGGTTCTCATGGAAAGGATGTGTGGGTAGGTTCTGGCCTTCGAGCGATTCCTTCAGTGTTTTCCGCCAAATGACGAAAGCAGGAAATCTGCGCAGTTCATTGGGTTCGATGACCATTCCTGGCGCAAAGTTGACTGGGACAGGCGTCTCGAATTCAGGGAGCAGGAATGCCATGTCATCAGCGATCAAGATGTGTGGACCGATGATAATAGGATAGTAGGGCAGGTCTTTGGACGGACGTGGTATTCTGCTATTTGGGCGGATGAAGCTTTCCAACACAAGCACAAGAAGACTGCATAGCGGGAATAACTGGAAGCAATTTAAAGGGCCGGGCCTCGCGCGAACCCCGGAACATCATGATAGCATGGGCGTACCATTGGAGGAAGCTGGTGCCCTGGCTGCGATCCACTGTATTCGATATGTGGACGTACCATAAAGTGATAAGGCCTGATGTGATTGACCAGAATCGTGACGCACAACAGGCCGAAGCGCCAGATTTCAGCCCCCAAAAATGATTGGAGATGACAAGCAGGCCGAACCTGCTTTATGAAGTTCTTGCATGATATTGGGTCACACAAAGCGTTCATTCGGTTTTGCCGATTGCAAAATCATACCATGAGGCTCTTCGATTCCCTCGATGGTGTTGGGGGCTCGGCTGTGGTAGGTCATCGGCGCGCAGGCAAGACATAGAGCTGAAAATTGCTGGCTCCCTAAATTGAAGTACGGACGAGAGGTGTGCCTGCTATAATTTATGATTCGCCAATTTCTACAGCATGTGCAAGGACGGACCGGAGCTTCCCATCGTGGCGACGAGTCAGGGGTGGTACCGGGCTTACATCCCATTAAGGACGGTTGCATCACAACAAGACGACTTTAACTTGCATTAATGTGGTATAAGTCAAAGTTTCGCGAGTATTCGTCACTCTCTTTTCCTACCCTCTACATCTGTCGCTGCTCGGAAACACCGATCAAATACGACGCAGCTGCCAGTACTTTACCTCAGAAATGTTGTGTTCTGTATGCTACGGAGTTCTGAGAGGACACCAAGGAAGCCAATGGAGAGGAACGTTCGATTTGCATTTTGATCATCAAGTCGATGAAGCCGGCTTGCGAGATTCAGCTGCAGCTCCAGTGAAATGCTGTATATGCAGAAGTCTATTGAATGAGTTACCGGCTGTAAAGAGACACGATCGAAGGCAACAAAACAAACGAGTCAAAGCTTTGAGCAGACTTTACAAATTCTTCGACAGGTGGTTCTGGGGAGGTAGGGCTCAGCTGAACACAGCTGAGGAGACAAATCAAGCTGCTTTCATTAGCGCCTATCTTTCTGAGTTGCCTGAACTTGGACACATTACGAGCAGACCCGGCACATTGAGCAACAAAATCTATCGACTGGACTTCAAATTGCGTGACTCTGAGAGAATCGGAACGTTCGTTCTGGATCAGATAGGTGAGACATCAACCACATCCTGCGCAACCTCTACTAACAGCAATGTCCAGGAGATCGATCGCGCGGCATGCTTCATACACCGTTTTCTACGAACACATCGTCTGATGAGGTTCTGGAAGTGGCAAAAAGTGTAAGTGAATTCCCTCAGTGGCTGTTCAGATATCTCGCGGGATACAAGTTATTATACCTTAGCATCTCTGCAGGGATCAACCCATCAACAATGAGGGTGATATATATATGCGGCCGACGCGCGCTGACCTTGGCTTAGTGGATCAATCTATGTACGAGCGAAGCACATCCTGAGTGCCCGTTCGAGCCGTCTGCGACAGATCTTTGGTACCCAAGCAGGTTAATTGATCTTGGAAGTATGGTTTCGATGCCCGGTCATAAGAAGGTTCGCGACGATCCGCCGCAAATCGCAGAGGACCTCGATAAGAGAAGATCAGAGAATAGCTCAGAGGACTCTGAATATGTTCGACTGGTGTCTAAGGATGAGGGCCATAGCATGCAAGGCTTGTATGTCACACTAAGTCATTGCTGGGGCGGAGCTACCTTCGCAAAACTTACGGAAGACAAGATCGACGAGTTCAAGCAAGGAATTCTCATCAAGGATTTGCCCAAGACCTTTGAAGACGCAATAAGGTTCGCACGCCGCCTGGGTAATAGACCAGGTCAGGTCAGATACATCTGGATCGATTCCCTGTGCATAATCCAAGGTATGCCTCTCTTCACCAACCACAAACAAGATCAGAACTAAAACTTTGAACAAGCTGCACGACCTGGGAGGCCAAGCGAGCTTCAGAAGGCAGACTGGCTGAAAGAATCAGCTCAAATGCACAAGATCTACGAAAACTCATATTGCAATATCTCCGCAACTGCAGCAACAGACAGCGAACAAGGTCTTTTCTCGCCAAGAGAGCCACACCTACTATGGGAAGATGAGATCAATCTCAACACCGAAGGAATTCCAGGATACACACCAACCGAGCTTATCCAAAGGTGCAAGATAATTGATCTATCCTTCTGGGAACGAAATGTAGATGAGGCACCAGTCAACAGACGTGCGTGGGTGCTACAGGAGAGGTTAATGGCACCGAGAGTACTCCATTTCTGCCAGGACCAAATCGCATGGGAATGTCGACAAGTAGATGCCTCAGAGTCCTCTCGAGACGGCATTGCCAACTTCCGACTGAGGGCAGGAGAAATCGAACGTGCAGAGAGGCTTAAGAGTTTCATTCCTCGCGATACTTCTGGCAGCCGTGCAGGCCGATCTATACCCATGACTCCTGAGGCACGTCTAGCAACATACCAATAGTAGGTGTTACTTATCCCGACCCTTCTCACAACATTACAAATGAACGCAACTCCGCTGCCTGATAATTACTAGATGCCGAAATACTAATGTGGTTTCTCAATATAGCTGGAAGAGTGTGGTGGAGAGGTTCTCGAAGACTGGACTTACTAATCCTGGCGACAAACTGATAGCACTCTCGGGTATCGCCAGATTGATGTTTGAGAGACAACTTCCCGACGTCCTTACGTTGCGGGACTGTGGAGCGAGAATCTTGAAAGTCAACTACTCTGGCGCGTGGATCCAGTGTTCGAGCGTGGCAAATTCTCCTTTCCGTCGTTAAGACCGCAACATTACCGCGCCCCATCCTTCTCATGGGCTGCTGTCGATGCCGAGAGAGGGATAACATATGGCGACTTTACAAAGAAAAATCTTTACATCACCATTGAGAAGTATGAAATTCTACAAGACAAGGGTGCAGACAAGTTCGGTCTTGTCAAAAATGGATGCTTCATCGAGCTCTCTGGCGTTCTGAAGAAAATTATACTGGAAAAGAGAGAAGAGGAGAGCGGCGTTCGCTACTGTTGGGACTTAGTTCCAAGTCAACCAGAGCTAGGAGGACCCTCCCGCGAGTCGGAAAATTACTACAGCAATGTTTACTTGGACAGTCCTGCAGACGACTGTCCCGACACGACCACTCCAAACAGTGACAGTTGCCTCGGTCCGAAGGGGAGGATGTACTGTTTACCAGCGAGACAGGACGAAAAGAGCTATTTGATCTGCCTCCTATTGCAGGAAGATCCAAATATCCCGGGACAATACCGCAGGGTTGGCTTGACAAAGATCCCTAGTTATGACGAGGATGGACAGAAGCGGGTGTATAACCCGGAACGACTCGAAGATACGCCAACTTCACTTCGGCTGGTATGATTGCCCTAACGATCTGCAACCGATTTTGACTCACCGAGAGTACCTATGTATCATATGCGGTTACGATGATGTCCCATGGACTGTGTTCCAACGACTTTGTAGGGCTTCACTGCGCAGCGAGATCGGCTCTCGCCGGGGTCGTCTTTTCATGGTGAAGCTCGTCAAAATGGCAGCGAGAGACAAGAGCCTGCGAGGTAGACGTACTGAGACTTTTGGGCATACCGCCCGGGATTGTGGTTGTTGGTGAAAGGGTTCCCGAAGTTAGTAGCGAAAAAGACGATTGCAAGTACTCGAAGACTTCGGTCATAGAACGGGTAGCAAGTGGTTATGATGAAGCCTGGAGCTTCGGGGAGAAGGGAAGGGTTTCGTATGAATCCTGAATCCTGCCTGGTGTACTAAATCCCAGATACAATAGTTCAAAATCACAAGATGCGAATGCTTTTGGAATTGAGGAGCAGAGAAGCAGATTGCGAGCTTACGGCGTTCCACTGGACGCCAAGGCTCGCCTAACAATCCACATATGTGTCAAGCCTCAGTAAACAGTGAGTGAAAAGCCATCCAAGGAGCAACCAGACCGAATTTCTGGGAAGGCTACAGCTATCATTTCCCTCTCAAGTGGCATTCCATAAGCACGACTTGACCTTGGATGAAGCTTCACGCTTGATCGATAATGCTTGGCAAGTTTTATATTCTCGAAGCCGGAATAGCTTCCTTATTCCCACGTACATTAGCTGAACATCACAATTCAACTTCAATTGAGCGAAGCTCAAATCGAGATGCATCTAATTCACGAGTCTAAAGTGTCCCATTCTATCACTAAACTCTTCGAGGCTTGCTAATTTAGTATTCGCCTGCAAGAGGAGAGTAAGTGACCTGCATGGAGCTTCCCCCTGACCACCGAAATCAAAGCGACTTTACAACTTTTCCACAATGCTGAAACGTACACAAATAGATTTGTGACGGCTTCGTATCGATGTCGGATGAACAGGGTATGGAAAGGCAAAAGCATTCAAGGTTTCGACATGACAGATGCGCCAAGATCGGGCCCTGCAAACTTTACCTGGCAGAACTCGGCCGAAATTCAAAGATTGCGAGAAACTCACGACATTTACATGGCGTTGAGCGGTTTACTACTTTTAAAGGCCGAACATGTAGCAAATGATCTCGGAGGTTCGGAAAAATATTTACTCTAAAAATATTTACTCTATCATGTATGTCGCGTCTCAAGATATGCATATGCAAAAGCTGCAAATGCAGCGTCTTACTAAAAGTGTTTTTATCAATGTCGAATTACACAGGACATCATCCAGGACATTTGCATGCACTTTCCGAAGCTATCTTGACTCTGGCTTTGTCCGTCATCACGATTTAACTGCTTCATAAGCCGGAGAAACTGACAGCGGAGCCTTGTTCTCAAAGTCTTGTTTCGTAACCTTTTTCTGCTTGGAAAGTTCTAGATGTGTCAAATTTCGAAGCTTACACTTACTCAAATTTCGCACGTTCCGAAGTCTTTCTTCTTATATTTAATAGTCAATTTGGCTTACTTGACGATTTCCCAGAAGACTGAGTTCCGGTACAATGGAGAGAGTAGATAATTTTGACCGTGTTTACATCACCAAGACTACTTACGACATATGAACATTTGAGTATCCGCAAAAATTTGCACCAATAGCTGTTCGATGAAGTTCTGACTAGCCACACGGCGCTCCTCGAGCCTATGGTGGTACAATTGGTCCTAGTCTCTTGCAAGGTGTATTGAAGTGGAGATCCGGCTTCCCGAATGTAAAGGTTAATTCAACGCCGTGCTTGTCAGCAAACCTAATTGTACTAGAGCTGCACCGAAAGCCGTTCCGAAAGGAAGATGAAACTCAAAGAAAAGGTTTAACTGTTCTTTTGCCGGAAATGGAAGAACTAGATTAAGTTCTTAGTTGGCAGATAACGTTGCAGCGAGATGAGATGAAAGCTCTTCCGTTGGTAACCACTGACAGGTCAGAATGGCTCAGGATTGTGTTCTGGTGTGGCAAGACACACAAAAAGGATGATAACATCCAGAGGAGTGGAACACAGTCTCTGAAGATGATATAAACTGGTCAGGCACAGAGGGCGGCGGTTTTTGGAGTTCAAGTCGCCAGATTCATGCAGTGCTTCCTTTCCCCACCCAGAAATCCACTCTCTCGGCGCAACCGAAGACATCCGCAGCAAGCGACTACCCAATGTACCCACAGTTGGCTTCAATATGCGCTTCATTTGGTATCAAGAATCGTAATTACACGATAGTAAGTTCAGACCCTTGAGAAGCTCGAGTCGTGACAAAGTCGGTCCGCCGCTCGAATAAGCACGTTTCGAGGACATGTTCTACGAGAATCTCACCTTTTACTTGGGAATCTTCAGCTCAAGGAAATCTCAAACTTTGAGGCCCTGGCAAGCTCAAATATGATGCATAATTTAGTTTGCAAAGCAGTGACTAGGAGCGCAGGCAAGATGTAACAAGATTGCGAGAACGAAAGTAAATGAGATGGATTGAGCGGTCACTCGGGGCGAAGGATGCCGTGCTTTCCAATGAAACACCAGGAGGAGTATGTCGTCTTCCTTATAAGTATCAACCCGGCCGTTGCTATAGTCTCACTGTGAATTGCCAATTCAGATTCTTCAACATGTCTTTCTCTCACATAGTTCTGAAGTCCGCACGAGCTGGTCCTCGACTGTCACGCACCTACAATTCCAACATTCCTTTCCACTCCACACAACCATCCTCTTCGCTATTTTCACTCGCCACCAATGCCTCTTTCCAAAGACACTCGATGGCTACTGTAGCTAACCCACCCCACCCGAAAATGCCACCCTACCACAAAGCCACCACCGGCAACCTCCGAACCTTCACGCTCCCTGACACAGTGACCGCCAACTCCACAAGCATCCACATGGCAAGAGACATGATCAAAGAGTGGCGCGAAACAGGCATCTTCCAAATCCAAATGACACCCGCCCAGCAAGCTATGCTCTCTTCATGTTTCGAAACCTCCAAGAATTTCTTCCGGCGTTCTCACGAAGAGAAGGCCGCACACGTCGACGACCAGAGTTTTGCTGGGTACATCGCTTCTGGTGAAGAGATCACCGATGGTATTGCGGATTATTCGGAGATTTTCACGGTGACGAAAGATCTCCCCGAGACGGATGTGAGAGTGCAAGCGAAGTGGCCGTGTCATGGACCGACGCCTTGGCCGAGCGAGGAGTATAAGGATCAGATGGATCAGCTGATGAAGCTACTCGGTGATTCTGGAGAGAAATTGTTGAAGCTTGTAGGGTTGGGATTGGGGCTCAATGACCCGGATGCGTTGCTTAACTTGACTGAGGATGGATGGCATCACATGCGGGTTCTGAGGTTCCCGCACGTGGATAAGACTAATGGGAAGGGGAAGCAGGGCCGTGGTATTGGCTCGCATACTGATTATGGACTCTTGGTCATTGCTGGCCAGGATGATGTTGGTGGGTTGTTCATCCGGCCGAAGATTCAGGGAGAGAGTATCAAGAACTGGGAGACATCTGCTGCTGGCCTGAACGAGAATGACGACAAGTGGCTCTTTGTGCCGCCCGTACCTAATACGCTCACCGTCTTCCCGGGTATGTGACTTTCTACTCACTACCTTTCCCTTGCTTGAGCTGACAGAATTTTGAATCCAGGTGACATGATGCAGCTCATAACCAACGACTACCTGCCATCAACGCCACATAAAGTCGGTCTCAACTATGATGAGCGTTACGCATTTGCGTACTTCCACGAGCCCAACTTCTCGTCTGTCATCAAGACTTTGCCAGAGTTTCAAGGCGAGGCGGAAAAGGTTGACAAGTCAGAGACGATTCATTATGGAACGCATTTTACTGATATGTTCATGCGGAATTACCCAGAGCGGATAACGGCGGACAGGATCCGCGATGAGGGTCGGTTGGACATTTTGGCAGGTTTGAAGGAGAAAGCACTTAGTAGCACTGGCTTGTGATGCTTAGCCTTGGTCCTGGGAATGAGAAAATAGAACATAAAAATCAAAGTAACCGGCTGTAAACTTCTTCCTTGTGGCAAGTCGCTCTGTGCATTGATGTAGGCGACCGCATGGCTGTGGTGCACGAGTTGCACGACTGGTATGTCTCCTAACAACCACGATGTGACAAATTGCAATGCAATTCAAGATATGCGAACTCGTAAAAGAGAAGATGAATAGAGAAAAGGCCCATTAGGACAGAGAGAGTATTTCCAGGCGGAAACTTGAATCTCTGTACTTATTTGCACGAATATAAAGATCAAAACGAGTAGCATGTGTCTCATAAGGGAATTCATTAGAAAGCTTTTGATAGCGTCAAGAACCGTGGTATTGTACATCTCAGCGCCTCTAATGTAACATCTAATCTTCATCCCAGTTCTATATATGTTAGTAAGAGATCTTGCCAATAGAAAGAAAATACTCACTGGGTTAGGTCCAGGTGGTTTTGGGCCACCAGCTTGTCGAGCGACAATAATTTGGTCTACGGAAAGGACGGTTCGGGCAGCCTCTGTCGCAAGCTTAATAGCCCAGCTCTTGCAAATCATGAGATCGAGGATTCCCTCATCCTTGGCGTCGAGAATGCCTGTGTTGTCCTCGTTCTGGTATTCGTCAGTAGTGATCACATTTCCTGATCTTATGTACTTTACCTCAATGTCAACACCGGTATCCCAATCATCCTTCTTGTGGTGTGCTGTATATAGTCTGCTCAGAACTTCTGTAGCATCTAGACCGGCACTCTCGGCCAGAGTTCGTGGAATGACCTCAAAAGCCTCGCCAAACTTTCGAATGGAGTACTGTGCAAGCCCAGGGGTCTTATCGCCGAAGGCCTGTATCCGCTCAACCAGTTGCATCTCTGTGGCACCAGCACCAGGAACCAGTCTAGGGTCTCTTGTGATGGCCTTGACAACATTGACTCCATCATCAACAGCACGCTCGATATCATCCAGATGATTCTGTGTAGCGCCTCGGATGACCAGAGTTGCTGTTCTCGTCGTCTCGTTCTCTTGTCTAAACACTGTGACCCGATCCCCTCCAATCTCCAGAGTCTCAACAATGTCAACGCTTCCCATCTCGTCGGGCATTGGTGCACCAAGTCGGGCCAGAGGTGTGGCTCCAACAACTCTGCATAACCGACGAAGCTCGAATTTGCTCAAAATGCGGATAACCAAAATTCCGAAGCGGTTGAGGTAGTGCATGGCGAGCTCTCCAACTGTCGAACCAGCAACGACCACGCGCAATCCAGAGTCAAATAACTCCTTGATGTGTGCCTCGAGCTGTGTCTCCTCACCCTTAGTGAAATCCATCATCTCTTTGGCGTTATGTAGCAGAACAGTACCCTTCGTCTCGGTTTGGCTGGTGTCGATCGGACACGAGAATACACCAACTTTAGCTCTGAGTGCCTTCTTCACGGATCCATCCGGTTCCCGACCAAAAACCATGCCCTTGACTACCCTACTCTGTTCAAGACTTCCACCCATGATCTTGACGACACGGATGTTATCGACGTTGAAGTTAACAGGGTTCTTGGGGAGCACAGCAAGGACAGCTTCGGCAACCATATCTGCTAGGAATTGCTCGCTGCCGTTTTGCTTGCTAGCAACAACTGTTCTGATAGCTTTGCTGAGCTCTGCCTGTGACCGCAGATCTTCGACCTTGTCTACAACCAAGCTCTCGAGCTCATTTAGAGCAAATGTCTGTGCCAGCTCATAACCTCGAATAACATCACTGGTCTTCAGGCCCATTCGCAGCAGATCCTCGGCTTTCTTGAGAAGCTCTCCCGCAAGCACGATGACCAAATTTGTAGCATCTCCCATCTCGGCCTCTTGCTGCTGACTTGCCATAACAACAAGCTTTGCTGCTGGGTGTACGACATCGAGCTCGCGGAGGATAGTGGCGGCGTCGGATGTGAGAATCATCTTCTGCAGATGGTTGATGACGATTTTATTTCGGCCATAAGGTCCCAGGGAAGTCTGTACTGTCGAAGCAATCGTACGGCAAGCATCAATATTACGGAGAACAGCTCCATCTTCGGAATCATAGCTATGGATGGTTAGAACTGATATAGAAAAATAAAGGGTACCGCAAAACCTACGTATTGTATCCCTGCTTAAACAAGCCTGCATTCGGCGCATTTGGAATATTGAGAGACATCTTGACGGAAGTCGTTGGATATGTGAGGTTGTCAAGTGTTTTTGCTGGTGATAAGTTGATAGCTCTATCACCGTCGCGTCTTCACTCAAAATTCAAACAGGCTCACGCGAATTTTTGGCTGCCTCGCGGAACAACAATTGACCGCTTCCGCGCTCGAGCGCGGCTGAAATGCAATCGCGCGCTTCGAGCTCGAGCTAGCCGGCGTCCTTTCAATGACGGAGAATGCGACAAACTTGAGTGAGTATATTGAATCGAGTAGAAATATTTCACTGCCATACTGCCATTCATCAAGTCGATCTACTCAACTCCTCCAAACAAATATCCAAATCTCGGCGAATTCCAGCCACCACATTCGAGACTACATTACAAGATGGCCCCTCCTTCTGGTAAGTCTATGGTTCAAAGCTCTTTCCCTCGATGCTGGAAGCTCTTTTCCCCGACTTCGAAGACGCGATGAGTCTCCTTTCTGGATCGCCTGAATCTCTTCCCTCTCTCAAATTCCTGGACACCTCCCACAGAATTGGCAGGATAGGCATGTCTAACCTTGATTTGTCTTACCTTAACCTACCTTCGATTGAATCGGTGTTGCAATCGGCATTGCCAGCTCCAGATCCAGCTCCAGATCCAGCTCCAGCTCCAGCTCCTGTTCTACCTCCTCGACCTTCCCTACCACCTTAGTTTTCGCAGCAATGCTAGAAAGACCACAGCATTATGTATTCATATATTCTACAGCAGCCCACGAAGTCAATTCTCTGGGACACCCTGATGAAGATATGGACCAAGAGGAGGTTGACGATGCTACATCCAGTGGTACGAAGGCTGGGTTTGTAATGATGAACCTTACTGCGATTCCAGCTCCTGCGGCTTCCTTTGGCTTGTCAAGACCCGATGGCCAGCCATGACACCAGCTTCTATACACTCTACAATCCTAGAGCTTTCCGAGTGGATGCAAAGGCCTCTTCAGAATAGCATCCTGATACCGCAAGTTCATACCATATCTGCCAACCCGTTGAAAAGAAGGACCTTCGAACGACGCAATGCAGCTCCGCGGAACATTCAGCGACAGCCAGGAGCAACTTCATCTGCTGGCGCAACCCCTCATAGAAGAGCTTCCAGCACGCCGTCCACTTTTCGTTTAATCGCAACACTTGCAATCGGATAGCTAACTCAACTTTCAGGTTCCATCCCACCTGAACTTCCCCCAACTGTAGAAGAGGCCTACAGAAGGAAATGTATCGAGTTGAAGCAAAGATTGAATGAGGTTGAGACTGCCAACGATGCACAGCGCCTGCGGATCGAACGCGCTCGCCGCTCAGTACAAAAGATGCGTCTCGAGCGTGCATTCCTACTCGAACAGTTAGCCAAGCGAACAAGCACAAATGTTGAGGACTCTGAAGGAAGCCCAAGCCCTCCTCCAACTGTACGTAAAACCCTTGAAAATAGTTGCAAATGTTGATATTGGGAAGGAGAACTAACAGTACACTTCAGCCAAAAGAGAAGCCACTCAGAACCAAGCGTGGCCATCGTAAGCCTGATATCTTTGCTTCTGAGATGGGCGAGGGTCGACCAGGAAGTCACTTCATCCAACAGGGACCTGCGACTTTGTCACCAGCTTCAGAAGCATTCTCTCACACCCACACGCTCATGGCCCACACCCACCCTGATCCTCTCCGAAATTCTACACCACAAGCACAGAGCATTGCACCCAAACGATCTTTCCCTACCAATGGTACTTACCCAGCCGGCTCTTCAAGCTCTGTTCCACCCCAAGCTCGTCGCCCCAAGAATGCCTTCGAGCTCTACTGCAACGAAACAAGACCCGTCTTGGAGAGTGAGCACCAGAAGGAAATCGCCGATGGCAGCTACGATATCGAGGGCGATCTCGCGAAGGATTGGCATTCTCTCGATGCAGAGAAGAAGGAGCAGTTCACTCAGCGCTTCGAGCAAATGAAGAAAGCAGCCGACCTTGAGAAAGAAGCCAGTGTCCCCGCTGGATCAGCTCTACCTGCTGCTGTGGAGGGCGAATCTAGACCTTCTGAAGATGTCGATGAAGATACCGAAATGGCTGATGATGTTGGCACACCAGCTGAAGTAGGAGGCTTCACTGCTGTTAACCGATCCTAGTCTTTCTTAGATTGTACTTTGGCGTTGGGGAACTTGGCTGGTATGACTGGGAAGGATCTGATATATGCGTATCCGAGATGTTCGCGGTGTGCACGGATAATAGGCGTAATGGAGCGAGCCTTCGGCTGGTGTAAAATAGCTTTGCTGGTCGATTTTGAGGTTGCAAAAGTCAATAGAGTAAAACACGCGGACTTGGCATGGATTCTCGCTTAGACGGAAGGAGTGGATTCTATCAAAATCGAAGAATTGATTTTTTGAACATGATTCTCATCCTACATGTCCTGACTACCCTACTTTTCTAACTGTTCAGGCAGCGAGCCCATTTCCTTCACTTGTTTATGTACAGGCCAATTCTTGCTATCCAAAGTCGATGCGAGTCGCTAAAGGGAAGAACCTGAACGCCATGCGTACAAAGTACGATTACAGGACCTATCACACATACTTCGAGAAGTAGAAGAAAGACTAGACGAGAGAGAGAGCACCGATATCTGCTTAGTCGACACCAGCATATACGTCCACTAAAATGTTGACAAACGCTACCGCGATCTCGGCTGCGATGAGTACGATGACTGTTTCCTAATTAGCGCATGACCAGGTATATCGAAGAAGATATGAAAAATGGGTTGAGGGTACAAGATGGGGGCGAACTCACCAATCCACTCCAGCATCTCGCCATGACCATGACTCAACTGATCCTTCAATACAGCCAACAGATCCGCAATAACATCCAACCTCTCCGTCAACAAACTAACTCTCTGATCCATCTCCAGATAGCTCCTCACAGCCTGATACACAGGCTCTAACTGCGGTTCCACCCAGAATAGTTCCGGTGTGTCGAGTACAGAACCGTTGAGATGGATGTTGATGCGTAGAATGAAGAGCTCGCCGATTTGCATGTTGATTTGCTTGCGGTTAAGGGCGATCTTGCCGGTTGTGGCGATTTGCGTGGGGATGTCTTTGCAGGTTTCGATGGTGTTGTCGACTAGTTCTTCGAAAAGAGATGTCTGGATGAATAATTAGTACAACTGTTCGTCTATAAAGTAGGGAAGTAAAGAATGAGAGTGAACATACCTTCACACTCTGAGCCAAGGCATGCGAAATTGCAAGCTTGGTCATATAATTCCCCTTCTCTCTCAACGTAATGAAATCATTGTATATCCGCGCCTGGTACTCCCGGGTATAGTAGAAATTAAAGCACTCCGTTTCCACGTCGTCTGCGGCCAGCTTCTCGCTTTCGAACTTGGCTATCTCTTTCAGGAAGCGCTGCTCGTGCTGTAATGACATGCCCCAGATAACCACCACGCCGTAATCGAACAGGAAAACCTCGGGCGTGTGCACTTGCGTATCGAAGTCCAGATTGCTCGCACTGGCAATGTTTTCATCTCTTATTTGCCTTTCCACGGCTGAGGAGTGCATGTGTGAGATTTCGCCCTCGCCGTTGCTTAATGTTGTATCTCCGCCCTCGGTGTGTAAATCAATCAGATCTTCTCGTCGCTGCTTATTGTTATCTTCTACCTCGATAGCACTGTCTGAGTGTCTCCTCTCTCGCATCTGCGCCGGCATGGATTGCACCTCCATCATCCGATTTGTTGTCCGCTCTGACATCCTGCCATAATGATATGGTGTATATATGCATTCATCGAACTGCTTTGGGTTTGCGCCTTTCGCTTTCCCTCTTCCCTTTAAGAAACGCATCAGATTGTCTAATTGGTACTTGTTCGCTGTGCAGTATGCTGTGACTCGTGGCAATCGATCCCGATCCGCTTTCCCCAGTCGAGCTGCATCTCTTCGTGCCGTCGGGTCCTTGATTCGTGTATATTGGGAATACACATCCCGCCCGCTCTCCTCGTCGGGGCCGTCATCACCAAAGTCTGGATTGGGAAGCAGTTTGAGCTTCTGGGTATTCTTCGTCGTTCTCTGAGGTCCGATCTTGGAGACTGGAGCTGTAGACATGGGCATAAGAGGTGAGCCAGAGCTGTTTCTGCGGCGGAGTCTGCTGTTTAATGCAGATAGCATGGGCTGCTGCTGTGAAGCTTGGAGGGAGGCATGGCTAGGAAGGATAGATGATGGAGTAGCTGCTGCAGATCGTGGGACAGAGCTCGTGTTGTTGTCGATCGAGATAACAGATGGGTTAGGATTGAAGGTAACATTTCGACCTTTTCGCTGTGCATCCGGGGAGCTGGGAGCTGCAGCAGCAGAGGGGAAAAGAGGGGTGCTTTCTGTCGTACTTGTGGAAGCCATTGCGAATCAATTGGAAGAGCAAAGTTCCTCTGATGTTATAGGTCTGTCGGATCCGAATCCATGGGGATATATTGATGCTTCGTGATAATCAAGAGAGACGAGATGGTTTTGCTCAATTATTCAGAGGCCCTGGTCCTCTTTCTATGACGTCCGGCCGACTTTGCTCGACAGGGCTTGGTTTTGACGCTAGTGTTTAACCCGGCCCAACGTCTAGTCTGCTCCATCCAGGAACACTTCACTCCATCAAGTTCATATGTTATACAGATCTTACCAAAATTATACGACAGGCTGCTTTATCCACTCGGATCGTGTCTGTTTTTCTTTTGTAAAATTCTTCCTGCAGGATAGGGAAAGACGCCCTCAGCTTCCACTGCAATCTAAGAAATCTTGGCTTAGAGAAGTACTTCGCTGAGCAGCGAAGGATTATCTTATATTTGTATTCTTACAATCAAAAAGTCATAGATATCCACAGTCTCGATGAGAGGTGCTTAACGATCATAGTATATTCTAATAGTAAATTCATTCCAACATTCAGGATGCAATGTTTTCCACCAGATTATCTCATGAGTGCATCAGTAAGTGCAGTCTGGACAATTAAGAGGCCGCTATCCTAGCCTCGGAGAACATAAAAGAGAGCTAGCATATAAAATCCTGTGAGATCAATTTCGCGTGGACTTTCCAGAGCGGAAGTATGTCCAAAGACCTAACACTATTCGTCGAAAGCAATGTCTGTGTATTAGTCTAACATCCTAGCCCATATCGTTTGCTCTTAGGTTGTGTAAGGGTTTAAAAGCTCTGATCGATAATCCTGACTCTCTCTTGATTGATAGGTTTGAATGTGTACTAAACCGATGCGGTATTCCCACAGACGCCAGACGACCAGGTCACCCACAAACTCGCGGCCACGAGGGAGTATTCCACCTAGTGTCCCGTACCTTGAATGTGACATTTCCCATAGTCCAAAGACGCAAAGAAGTCGAGACAAAATATGCCATAGGGCGCTCGAAACGATGATACCAGAGACCGAAAAACCAACCTCGTCATCGATATCTAGTCCCCGACCTCCTGTTGGAATGGATCTTTGACACATGATAGCGATATGCCTCTTCGTCCCTGAAATGTGGGGGGGGGGGGGGGGGGGGGGGGGGGGGGGGGGGGGGGGGGGGGGGGGGCGGGGGGGGGGGGGGGGGGGGGGGGGGGGGGCGGGGG